>CAAKHC010014021.1:57213-70835 GCA_901007825.1 Macroramphosus scolopax | reverse complement strand
GGGGGGCGGATCCCCCCCCCCCCCCCCCTTCATAGCCCACGCCCCCTTTTCAAATCCTCTCCTTTGTACAGGGTGAAAACAATGTTTTTAATTTCAATCTGATTCTCCTACGGTTGCAGGAGAGTTATATGTTTCTGATAATGGCCTCATACATATAAAGTCAATTTAATGCAACGTCCTGACAGACGACCCATGAAAGCTTCCAAGTCCGATCAAAGAGAAGTTGTGTCCTCAAATCTGACATATCAAGGTGTATTTTTGCTGCAAGAGACTTCTTAGTAACTTGACATACTTCATTGCTGTTTGAAGTCCTGCCGCGATCAACATGCATCTGCTGTGTGTCATTCTCAGCTATAAAGCCGGTCAATTAGTTCAGTCCTATGTTTTTTCCTTCCTTTATCCATGTGCCTTTTACTCTTTTTCCGAAGTTGTCAAACAAGCGTTTTAATAGGAGAATAGAGGCAATTTTGTTTAATTATGTGTTTGATATATTACGAACCACCTGAAAATGCAGGTTAAAAACACAGTATTACGTAACTTTTTATACCACACAGAATGTCATGAAGTGGTTATATAAGGTTGTTGTTTAACGAAGTTCATTAACAAGGTTGAGTAAGATGTTAAATGTAGAGTACGAGGTTATGATATTGCAATCCCTCGTATAAAGAATGAAGAGACTATGCAGCATCTGCAACTTAGATCAAATAATGACCTTTATGATGTGGTTTGCAAAGCCTCCATTTAATGGCTTTTCCTACATTCAGTGTCAAGCTGCAGGATGAAGTACAATGGCCTGAACATTGGCAGTTATGCTGCATTCGCGAGCAGGGGAGGTAAAACATTATGTCTCCTCGGTTCATCTCGGGGAGTCAAAAACCACCACGGGCAGGTTAGTTAGAGCTGGACCGCCCTCCCGTCTCCCCCGCCTGACCCCATTAAAACATCTCATCTCAAAGACAGATTATATTTTCAATAGCTTGGTTTGTTATTCTTCCATTTCCACATGTAGCAACTGGACAAATAATAGCATTCATCTATTGCACTGCAACCACAGGTTGAAATGCGACTGACTGTCCAATAAAATTACGATTGAGATTTTTATAGACGATATCTAGGCAGGCCGTTGGTTTTAATGACAAGTGCTTTGCCTTTATGCTTTGGCTTGCATGCGTTTTGAAGACTATAGAACTTTTATTATGTCCTGAAAATACTGTTTCATACTGCAGATGTCTTTTTTCCCCCCGCAAGGTTTCGCCAATTTAACAGCACTGAGCTTCATTTCTCCCGACAAAAATTCGGTAATGGAGATTTTCTTTCTTCTGAAATGCTGTTTGCACAAACGACAATCTGAATAACTTTTTCAGAGGTTTGACGTGTAAACATGTGAGCAAACCCCAAAAGTGAAACAGTATGTATGCCGCTCAGAGACGTTCGGTTGGTTGGAGACAATTAAGCGTTTGGAGTGACTGGACCGGTCGTATCTACGATGTTGCCAGTGAGCTTTTTCTGGAAAAATAACGGAACACGCCAGCGTGACAGTTTATCGTAGTAAGCAAAAAAAAGTAGAACATGGTAAAATAAAGGGCTATTCTTTTGTTCTTTTGGGCAGGATTTATCAAAGAGGCCTGTGGTTCTTAATCCCTTCAACATTCTTAAGGATCCTGAATATGTATAGTAATTAATATAAATATAAACTGTATAAGGCAGAATTTTCTGCTTGCAAGACAATTAATTGGTATTATGGGTCTTAATATAACTGGAAATAAAATAATTAGTTATAGATTCCTGTACAGGAATCTGCTCGTGGTGACATTTCCCTCCCGGTTGGCTCCAATCGCCCCTTTTATTTAAATATCTGGATGGAAACACGGCTGCTGTCCTTTTGAGTGTGGAAACCAAGTCCTTACCACTCCCAGTGAGAAAGCGACCACTTATCCTCGTCCCTTTCCTGTGGACTCGTGTGGAAAGACCAATCTGTAGCTAAACTGTTAGGCAAGTGTGGTGCTCTGCAAGGTTTTCTGCAACAAAATCATTTTTTTCATGGTTTTATACCAACATAATACCAAATTATTTATTATGAATATGAGGTTCCAAAATGAGTCCCTGTGGAAATTTATTTGTTCTTTTATTGTGAAAGGGTTTTCCATTCAGAGCACCACCGACACTCAACGACAAAGTGTTGGAACAGAGATTTCCTGAGCCGATATCAAACAGCAGCAGATTCTAATGGATCATTAGGATTAATTTACTGGTTTTGACACACAAGCTTTAGTATTTCGATTAAGCTGCTTATGAAACACAAGTGCCAAAGTCAGAAGGCCCTTTCGATGTGACAGCTACATATTAAATCAACAATGCAAATCTCCTACTGCTATAAATAAGAATTAGATCGCTCTTGGTACTGAAAATAAGGGCCAGAAATGCTTGATCAGAACATCCCTTGCTTGGATATTATTCAATTTCATGCTGCCAAGACCTTTCTTAAAGCTAGAAAACCTTTTCTTTTGATATACAACCTGATTAGACTATAATCATATAAGGCTTTTTCCTTGGAAAAAAAAGTGTTTGTATCGTGGTTAATATTCCAGGAACAGATAATGGTGTGTGCCTGCTCCAGGGCTTTGAAACACATTATTACTTTTTTTTTGCCATTTATTTCTAAACCATATCACCAAAATTATAAAAATCATATTATCAAAATGAAAAAGGGGAAAGGTTTGACTGAACCTTTCAGTGATTGTCCTGTGAACTGAGGGAGGACTGATCAGGGTCATCGAAAAGCTCATAAACACATGTGTCACTACCATTTCTGAGTTTATCCATCGTAACCAGCAGAATAACTGGTGACTTCCTGGAAGATGGTAAATCCAAGCGGACCCTTTCTCAATGCATACACCCCGTCGTCCACCATCACTTCCACCGCTGTATGAGTGTGTGTCTCTGTGTGGCTCTGTAAGTGTGGGGGTTGAACATGCACATAATTGAAGTTGAGCACAGTTTTGTGAAGCACATTAGCACAGAGCCTGCAGTGTGCCGGGTTCCACAGAGGGCAACACAGCTGCCCGAAAACAGGTATGTGGAAAACTGAGCTGATACAAAACAGAAACGTCTGAACAGAACAACAAAGGGGGGCGATGGGCGGGAGAGGGGTCTCCATCTATAGGTAGGAGCGGGGACAACCTCGAAATACACCACTGAGTCAACAGGGATGAAAGCTAATCATCAGCTAGTGTTCTAACTTGGTGTCCGTTGCCAGAAGGATGCAGCGTTACAGTTTTGTGTCGTACTAGGATGCATCATTTGGGCTTCATCTTTCACATCCGTGGCAATTGAAAGGAACTAAGGCTCCCTGTTTACAGATAAGAATCAATTATTCTACGATGATTACAGAACTCTTTTTCTATCATTTAAAATCATGCTCAACCAAATGGTTCGATTGTCATTTAATAGTCAGTTACATTTTTTAGGACATAAAAACATGTAAATTTACTGTTAATAGCATATAACTAATGTTATTCCATTAAATACCTGATGAAAAATATTGTCCTGTTTTTTGGTGATATGTTGCCCCCTATTGGTTTGGTTGTGAAATATGACGCTTAAGCTTCTTCAGGTCGTCTACGAATTGTACCTTTAACTGGCAAACTGTACATTCAGTGCCAGGTGAGAAGCTGCTACCTGAAAGATACTGAGCATCAGAGCATGTATGTCTGAGGTGAACTCTTTTCAACCAGAAATGAGTTACATATCCACTGTCTGACGATAGCATGATGTGTATACAGTTTATATGTAATAATTATTTGGGAATTAACAAAAAATGTTCAACAAAATCCCCCAATGTTAAGAACAGTGGAATATAATCCAGGATCAGCACCACAAACTGTAACGGGTTCATCCTGGGCTCATGCTCCACCCTCGGCATGTTTCATAAAATCAATCAAACAAAACGATAACCCGACACACAGCGGTGAAAACACAACTTCATCGGTGGAGGTAATAAAAGACCTGCAGACATGTAGCCACCTACAGGAACTGTATTTCCATCAACAGGAAATCCAAGAAAAAGACATCACCGTGCTGCGGCATTGTTTGATTGATGAGTGAACTCTGGGAAGTAGAGTGCAGGAACACCACAGCAATGAACGATTCACACCAAAGATGATGCCAGAATGACAAAATAAGCATCTTGTGGAATACCACTTGAACTTTAAACCAGATGAGCACAAACAGACACAAAAAACCAAATGAACAGCATGTCTTTCAGCATGTTATATCATCACATCCATAACCACATGCCCAGGAAACCGGAGTGCAGCTACACGTTTTTTGATTATGCACACATGGTAGCGATTAAGCTCATGCCACTCGAGCTGGAACTTGTGGCAGTCGCGCAAGTTCTCATTGAAGCCACGGTGCCAAATATGGTTAGTGTCACAACAGATGATTTGAACCTGACGCAGCCGTGTCTTCGCGGAACGAGAACTAAAGCTGCCCGGTAAAGTGTACGGTTGTGTGTTGGACGATGGTGTAGTTGGATTAGTATAATATCACTGCATGAGTAACAGTTTCCAGAGATGTTAAGAGCAGTTTAATGACCTTTTTCCTGCTGTCCATTTCCCTGCCTAAAGGTTGTGGTTCACCAAGGAGGGGCATGACCAGAAAGTTTGTTTTCAGCGACAGGCACTGAGTCAAGTGAAGTGATGCTGGCTGTCATATTCATCCAAAGAGTGCTGCGGCTGAATACGTGCTGATTTGCAGAGGCACACTAACATTTCCTCCGCACAGAAATAACCTCGTTCTTAAATAAGATGCCAAATTTACAGTGTTTTCCTTCCTGATAAACTTCGGTATAAGCAAAGGGATTGACCATGAAAGTTGTGTCGGATCCATTTCAAAAATGTATAAATAAATACAGAATGAACTTGTTGACCTTAGCTGCTTTTGTGAAGCTGAGTCCTTTAACAACATTGAAAACGTTTTGGTTTGAGCTGTATTAACTGAAGTCGATGTCAGTCATGCCCACAAAGCTGTGTTATTGGATACATTTGAAGGTGTGATGATTAGTAACCGTGGAGAAATCAGGTCTCAAATGCACGACTCAGATAGGAAAACTTGGCAAAAACAGGGTTCGGCACGCAGGTTAGCAGCCCGGCGTCAGGCAAGAACTCCAGTGCAGAGAAGGCAGAAGGCGAGGTCGTAAAGAAAAAGATCTGATCTCTAGGAAAACTATCACAGGAAGATCGCTGGAACACTTGACACTGGGGAAAAAGACGAACTGGCAGTGACACAAAGGAAGATACGCACCAAATACACGAGGGGAAGCAGGTAATGGGAAACAAGGGAACCCGGTCAGGGCGGGGCCGACAATCACACAGGCGGGCGAAACACACAAGGGGAGGAAGTGAAGTGTCTGAAAACGAGAAGGGAGGTGAAGCTACACAAAATAAAACAGGAAACGATGACTGAATGCTGACAGGAATTAAAGCACATAGCTTAACAAACGAGACATGACATAAGTTGTGTGAATTGACGGCAGGACAGATGTGGTGGTCGACTGTGCGCTCGTTTGCAGAGACGCTAACATTTCCTCTTTCCTTACTTCTTCAGTAAGATGACAAATTGACAGTGTTTTCCGTCACGATCAATTTCAGGATGAGCAACACATCTGTTAAAGATCCGTTTCAATACGAAATGAACTTGTTGACCACAGCTGCTTGGTGAAATTGAGTCCTTTTCCCCGAAATTGAAACGTTTCAGTTTGAGCTGTATTAGCAAACACATCATCGTTAAAATCCACAAAGCAGCGGTTATCCACCTGGGGTTTGGGATACATTTAAATGTTGGAGAATGTTAGCAAGACAGGACATTAAAGACACTCGTCTATTCGATTTAATGTTGTTTTTCACACTTGTATTAACTCCTCTTTCCAGCAACATCTTGCCGAAGACCCACAGCAGATCGAAAACTTTGAGATTCCCTGAATAATTAAGCCTTTTTATTAACTTCATCCTTGGCTCTTTGCGAGCGTCCCTGAATTAGAGCCAGAGGCTTCCCTTTTCTCCCTAAACTGATTTTCTTCTGACTAGAGGCTGCCAGGCACTTCAATATAATTCAAAATATAAATTATAAAAGGTGAATTTAACTAAATGTGACCAAAGCTAACATTGAAATTTTGTCGCAGGATTTGCACTAAATCTAAAAATAGTTGACATTAATGGTATACTGAGCATAAAACCCCTTCAGTTGCTATGATATCAATCCAAACTGGCGGTTTATTAAGAGCAGTCCAGGATGCATTATCTAAACTACTAGCCTCGCCTTTAATGACACAAAGCCCTTTTATTCGGTGCCAAATTGCACTAGTCAGACGCCTTTCCGTTGTTTCTTCCTACTCATAGCACCACTATTGAGTTTCCAGCCCGTTTCTTTTAGTTCAGATCAACATCCCCACCCAGAACAAATGGTCTACCTCAGCTGACTTTCAAAACAGATCACATAAGATGAGCCCAGGTCTCCCACTGTGTTTCCTATAACCTTTGATAGCCCTCGGAGGAGCCTCTCCTCCTCATCAAGTGTTTCAGCGGATCAAAAGACGATCAAGTTTGAATGTTTTCCTTCGCCGTGTGTTTCCTGTCCAGTCAGCTGACCAAATAACTATAAACCAGGAAATAGAAACTAAGGTGAGCGTCAAACAGTGGGAATTCAAGCCGGTTCATAACTAATAACTCCTAAATGATTGTGTATCATGATCATTTGGAGTTGTAATATGAGCAACAATATATCTCTAGATATAAGATCCTCTGAAATTCACCTGCTGGTGGAGTTAAACATTACAGTGATTTCTATTATCGCTCATTCATGATCCTGAACAACTACAGCCTCATGCTTTGTGTTCACAACCTCACCGCCCCTGCGCAATTCTCCTCCGGTGTCAGTCTGATATTACACGGTGAGATCATTTCAGGTTCTTCGGCACGTCATCGACTCACCTCGCGAGACTTTTTAAAACATCTTTCAGATACAAAACAAGTTGTATCTCTATCATGAATATGCAGAAGTGCGTTAGCCCCAAGGGTGTGTCGGTCATATGAAGAGAAAGAGGAAGGGGAATGGGTCGGAGCAGGAGAATCTCCCGCAGGGAGGATACAGCAGGGCAGGAGACAACATGGCAAAGGCAGCATGTACACTCTAAGAACATGGCCAACTGCCAACAGCAGTTTGGCAGACCTCAGCTGACACAGCACTCCAGTGCACCGGCCACACAAACTCTCTTTGGTTGAGGCTTTACAGGGTTTTTGAGCTGAAACAAGCTCCTTCAGGCTCATGCATGTAAACCGTGCGCTCCCGCCAACATTAGATATCGTCAGACAGGAAAGAACCCTCATGACCTGTCGATACCAGAAAACTGCTGCCAGAACAGACACTCTTGATGTGACCCTGAATACTAACACAAACCTTACCTTAGCAATCCTGACTGAAAGGGTTTCACACATCAGTGAAACCATGCGTACGCTTGTCTTAATGTCAATAAACACAGACAAGTGATGCCATGCACAGTCTGGTAAAAAAAAACACACTCAAACCATTAAAAAAAAACACACATACACACTCGTCAGTGAACCCGTTAAACTATTTCCTCATACACTTGAAAAAAAAGTCTGTGCGAGTTTTTAAAAGTGATTGTCGCTAAGGCTTTGAAGAAGATTGGCATCATCCGAGGTGTGAGTGAGCAGGTTTCCTAGTGATTTTAAAGGAGACACCGATGATGGCTGCTATATATACACCACCTTTCACTAATACGAGCTAAGGGGTGACACGGTGAGGTAAGCTAAGCTAATATTAGCCCTGAGTGACAAGGGAGCAATACTACTTTGTGGTTAATTACATGCCAGGGGAACCTGACTGCCTCGGTGGTTGACACCACCATCCGGTGCTGCACTGTTTTAGGAAAACAAACGTCCCCTTCCAATGCTAGCTGCCAGCTGCTAGCGCAGTGACAAATGATGGCAATCATTTAGGAAGCAGCTCCTCCCAGATGTGAGGGCAGCTTCAGGTCTAATAAAACGAAGACATTTTTCTTTTTACAACCGCCCACTCGACGTCCACCGAAAGGTTTTCCTTCCGTTCCACAAGTATATAACTTATTTGGAGTACCGTATAACGATTATTCAGGGTGGCAGGGTGGCCTAGTGGTTACAGTGACCGTGCCATTATGTAAAGGACAAGGGTTCAAGCGCAGTAACAGCTGTATGTCCTGGCTGGAAGCCCTTCAACAAATTGCTGAAAACACTCACTCTGCACGTGACTGCTGGCCACATGTTGAAATGCGCTGAATTTAATGGATTTTGTTTAGTTTTTAAATCGTCAATTAAACTTCATATCAAACGCCAGACTGGAGCAGATATCACAACTCATTCAGCCACCACATATTTATACCAGATCTCATTGATGAGAAAAACAATTTGTGGGGTCAGAGTTCAGTAAACAGCTGTGAAAGACAAGAAATTGGATGTTTCTTTATGAAGTTAAATTATATTCATCGCCAAATATTTTTTCTACAAGATGTCAGATACAAATTAATTAAGACGGGGAAGCAAATTGTGTCTTGTGGACAAGACTCCATATAAATGAACTGAATGAATATCTGGTAATAAATTAAATTTAAACCTTTTACTGTTTGAATCACATATTGGGAGAAAATGTTATGTTTTTGCAAGAATCTGGAAAAATTCATTTTGAATTGCAACAGAAGTGTTGGCACTGCTGCTGTGATATCTGTAGGATGGTGTGTAATCTCAGCTGTGGCATTAGATATCTGCTTTTATTTTCAGCAGAATTCTGCAAGTAAGAATATGCAACAACAAAGTTATCATTACGGAGCTGATCTCAACTTTAAAATCCAATCAAAGGAGTGAATAATACATTTTTAGAAACAGAAGATTGATATATTAATTAAGCCGTAGGCTCCTAAAGAGAAGAAAATAAAATATAAAATAAAGATAAGAAAAAAAATTAAATAAAACCTACAAATAATAACAATATCATTAAAAGTAAGTTCAAAGTGTACCTAAATCCTGAGACACACACACAGAGTAGAACGTGCATCTTGAAGTATTGTGATGGGGGACATTATTGGATTTTATAAACAGTTGCAAAGCACGTGGCATCTCATGGAACAACAAGCATGATGTAGGAGTTGGCCAATCCTGAACACGCAGTTAATTTGTGGAACATCATTCTCTCCCATGGATTTGTGCCTCTTTTGATCTGTTTGTTGTTTTAGTTACAAATCCTCAAGATTAGCTGGTAATGAAAAAAAGCTGACAATCCAGCTCAAAAAACGGGGATGAACGGAAATGCGGACTGGAAATGTGAGGTGGGCCCACACCCTTGAGTATAATGTCCCAGACACGGCCTTTATGGCCATTACCAGTCCCTAATTTGATCCGCTGTACGATCCGGGGCAATCAGGACCAGGCTTGTCTTTAAGGAAGACTGGTAAAACCCAGCCAATGGAAAAGTCAGTCTGCATAGCAACACAGAGACGATGCAATAACAAGCTCCCTCAGACCCCTCATAGGTCAATTTAAACATCAGGAGGAAATAGCCTCTGACAAGGCACCCACCTGTACCCTTGTCTAGAATGGAAAAAAAACTGAAAAAATGTATATTTAAACCCCACTCGCCCACTTAATGGCCACTGTGTCTCTATAATAGAGGTATCTGGAGAGAAGTCTACATGGCAATGCAACATGTGAATCTTTGCAGCTTGCTAGAACATAATGGAAACTGGTTCATCATCCTCACTACTGCGGCTAGTTTAACAGCTTTTCCATAGGAACGCTCAACATTATACCCCAGCTGCCGTAACACCGCCAAAGAGATGCAGGGTTTGAAAGTGGGACAGGGTGAGCCTAAATTGAACGTGGGATCCGTGCATGGCGGTAAACTTTGGTGTGCTTCACTCCTTCCTACAGGAAAAGCCTGGTTAAAGTGTCAGACCTGGTTATGCGGAGATGGTCCCCCTGCCCCTCCCGAATCCAACAGGGCACATGCGCTGATGATCAGATCATTGTTTGATCCTCCTTTGCTTACAGACCATGCGTTTTCCTACTTGGTGTTCACAGGTCTGTCAAGAGTAAAAATACAAAATAGCCTGAGAGTGTTGGTCAACTTATTATCGTGGTTGCAATGAGGAGGTTGGCCGGTTGGGGGAGACATAAGTTTGCAAAGAATATCAGGCACCTCCACATATATGTGACAATTTGCCAAATCAAATCAATGGGTTGCATGTCTGAAAGGGGCGTCTTATTCTAATGATTTAATAAAGTTATTTGCAAATTAATCCCGAGTCTTGCTAACAGTTGTCTGCTTTTTGCTGTAGCGAAAACCCACCGGACTGTGAGAACCTGTTACCCCGAGTAATGTTTATTAATCTGAATTAATATTACTACAGCAGCAACTTTAATGCTTTTATTCTTTTCAGTAATGACTAATATGAAACCTGTTTACGTTATAACCGCAGTCTCTCGTCTGTATAAAGTACAAACAAGGTCTCAAAATCGTAGCTAGCCTAAATGCAAGATCAAGATATCACCACATTTAGCTGTAACGTTAGCTTAACTTTCCTTCGCCTCAATACATCTTTATAGTTTGCTCACTTTTCCAAGTAAGCTTTTTACATAAAATAATCATATTTTTTGTCCCTTTTTTTTGTATTTAGTATTTCTGGCATTTTTTATCATAAAGCGTGTGTCGCTAAGATAATCGCTAAGATAATCGCTAGTGACGTTAGCCATTCACTAGCGATAGCAATAATGCTTTTCACATCTTTAGCGCTATGGCTCTATGGCTCTTTTACTTGCACTAGGTGCTTGTAAGAGCCCACTTTCTAATACATCCACTATCAGTTTAAAACTCATATTCGGTTAGAAAATGACTTCTACGCACCCTAGACCGATTGGTGAATGTGAACGTCTCCCTTCCAATGCTAACTTTCATCTTTGCCCTGAGCTCAGTATCGGCTGTAAAGCAGTGAAAGTTCGCTGAGGAGAACCTAGCCGATGAAAAGCTATTACTCTTTAAACACCCGTCGCCACCTGGAGGCGACTGAGATCTTTTGGCTACAACTTTGGTGAGCCCTCATCCTGTCTGTCCATATAAGTCTATGATGTGAATGCCGAGCGTTTCATTGAGCCACATGGTCACAACCGCACCCCAGTTCGCCACAACGGCCATGATCTTTAACTGTAATCCTCAATGACTGCACATGTTGGTCGATTGCAAGTTTGTGGTAATTAGTCTCTATCATAGTTACAGATAGTTTTGGTGGGGAGACTTTGATTCGGTATGTGCCAATCAAATGAAATAGCAGTTCTGTGAAAGAACACTGACCACTCTGTCTGGAACTATATTTGACCTCTGAATTACAGAGGAAGAGGTCACCCAGAGGTTTTTAGTGCAGTGACAGGAGTGGATGTAACGCTGCTTGACAGCCGCCCGAGATTGCCTTCAATGTGGCAAGTCAGGCAACCTTTCACAGCGCTTAGATTACTGTCTCCTATCCTCTCTCATTTTGGGCAAGGCTGCAGAAGCATACTTGGTGAAAATGATCTTTATTGAATTAGCTCCTGGCTGTAAAAATAACTGCCATCCAACTATGAACTTTTTCTCAGTTCTTACGCCAGCAGGTTACTGCTGGTGCGTAAGCATCCCAGGCCTCTGCTTTGTTACAGTTACACATAAGTAAATATGACATTCATTCATGTAATCCATACAATTACATCGGATAAACAAGATTAAACAGTTCTCCATCTCTGAGGTCATAAGACATTAAATACAGGCGTTATAGAGGACACCGGAGTCAGATTTTGTTTATGCGGTATTCTTTACGCACCAAAGAACACAAATTACAGAATATGCAAATCACATACTTTATGCCGTACATATAAAGAGTCTGTGCTGTGCTCTAACGTGCAAATTATAAACCTGTGTGGCATTTGCGCAGGTCTCCGTAAAATGACGTCAGAGATCACTCTCTAAATAGGAGGCACATGGGAGCTAGGATTGAATGTTATTTCTGATTTGGGTTGGACCTCACATGGTCATCCTGCCACATGTCAAATGTCTCATCGGTTTGAAATTGTTCTGGTGTGGCGATCACAGCACCCAGTGGCAGCTAGAGTCCTAAATGCAGGATGCAGTGGAAGGCAAAGCCATAATGGCACCTCATTTGCAGTCATTTATAACAGCGTTTTTTTTTTTTTTGTAGGTTACGGTGACAAGCAGAAAAACATTTCAGTGGCATTCTCAACGAAGAACTTACTGAGTGGTTATAATAGACGTCTTGATGACAGCACAGTGAACATATTCTCAGAAGTGGAGGACACTACAACACTTTTCACGCCCGTGTCATCTACATTTGTAGCTCTGCAGAATCAGGTGATGTCTTGCTTCAAGGAACTTCAGATGGGTAGGTTGAGTACAGCATCCACAAATGTCATTATGTTGATTGGTGATAAAAACGTTTGTTGATACTTGCAGAGCCATGAATGCCATATTTTACATCCTTGTGACTCATTGAGAGTTTTAAAAGTAAATGCTCATAAATTAGATTGAAGGGGGGAAAAAAGTGTCGTAAAAAATAATTAAGGTGGTTTTTGTGCAGTGGCATTTATTGGCAAAAAAGAAAATGTCCCTCCAGTCCAGAGTATTATTTGACAGCGTTTTCCAAGATTACATATCAGTGACAAACAGGTTTTGTTTCCTTACAACTTTTGCCACCCAAAATTCAAACATGCATTTTTCCACAAAGCTTAAAAAACACAGTTAGTGTGTAAAAAAAGTGTAAAATTATAAAAGTAACAGTGGCCACATTCCATTAAGTCTCCCACTTAGACGTGGAACTGGCTCACCTACACGCAGTGCAGCAATCTGCCACTAATGTTTTTAATTAAAAATATTTGCGGTATATGAAGGGTCCATTTCTGCATGTGCATGTGCATGTGCACTCATTTCATTTGCTAAACACAAACCCAATAAAATGACAGCCAGACAGCATCTCTTGTGGTTCAGAAAACAAAATATCTGTGCAAAAATAGCTTTTGACGTAAGAGTGTCTTTCATATGTTCTTTCCTCCAGATTGGAATTCTTTTTCCGACTGAGGCAATACCCCATGAGAGCACAACTTAAACACAGGAAACAATCTGTGGAGTATTTTTGGTGCACAAATTAGGTGTAAGAACAGTAGGCTACATGGTCACCAATGTCATGACATTAAAGAGCAGCATTATAATTATCCAGGCGAACATTTTTTGGAAATCTCACTGTCTAGTAAAAAAAATCACGTGTATATTTTGGTTATGGAATTACAATAAAGTGAAAACACAAGTGCATGTTTTGGAAAGGGCAATAAAACTCTATTGTTCATCTAACCATATTCCACTTGTGGCTTGTCGGTCCTTTGTATTTGGCTTCAGGCATAATATTTTGGAGAGATTCCACCATTCAAAGGAAAATTCATCTGTAGGCTTCTTTTTTTACTGCATCAGCGAAACGTGGCTTAACGAAGGCTCAATCAGTAAGACCATCTTCATGCTTGTTATATTTCATTTATGCTCTT
>CAAKHC010014021.1:0-47887 GCA_901007825.1 Macroramphosus scolopax | reverse complement strand
AAAAAGAAAAAAAAAAAAAGGGGGGGGAGGGGGGGGGGGGGGGGGGGGGGGGGGGGGTGTAAACAGGAAAACACACATTCATTCACACACTTAAAAAACACAGGAACGTGGTGACAAGGATAAAACTGTTAGTACAAGATATTGTAAAGGGGCTGTGGTGGTGAGTTTATTGGTGAGGAAGTTTGGTGATACGCTCGGTAATTAGGCTCCAGACTTTTTGGGGGTTATAGCAACCTGTGAAACCCGAATGGAGAAGTGAGAACTCTGTGTGAACGTGTGATTTTCAGCAGTTGCAAAGTATCATAAATGTGTCTGTTACTTGCTCTTTAGTGAACTGGAAGAGTTGTTGGAGCAGTTTAAAGGCAGCGTTTTGGCTCAGTAGATGCAAAGAATGAAGGGATGTACAGTAGATGGACCTGTGTTCAGATCAGTCTAACCTTTCCTATCCTTCTCTTCTCTCCCTGTAGATCTCTGGTTGATGGGTATGGACAACACAGGTTCTCACCTGAGGGGGAAAAAAAAAAGAAAAAAAAACTCCAAGTGACAGATTTTCGGTACGAAAGTCGCCATGACCAGCATAAACAAAGACTGAGATGACAATGCTACAAAAGCCTCATATAAATATATATTATAGTAAATATGCAGGTATATATACATATATGTGTGCCATACAAAAATGGTCAACAGATGCGAACACAGACGCTGTACTACAACGATGGGCGGACGATGGTGTAAAAACTACAAACCGCAAGGCTGTATATTGCTGCTGCTGCTGCTGCTGTACATTAATGTACGTCATCTTCCCCTGCATAATGTATTTATGTTAAAAACTATTTATATGTTTATAAAAAAAAAGAGATATTTATAAATATGAGTTTTATTTATGTAACATTTTGAAAATGGATGCAAACTGCAGGTCAATTCTGTTTGTAACTGTTTCCTCTCGTCTCAAATAGTTGTAAATGTCTTCAAAAATGATAAAAACAACATTCCATGTGCTTGACATGCGTCCTCTCTCTGGGTTTTATGTTTCACTGACATTTGGAAGTCGTACTATGGAGATGGAAATCTCTGTATGTGTGTGTGTGTGTGTGTGTGTGTGTGTGTGTGTGTGTGTGTGTGTGTGTGTGTGTGTGTGTGTGTGCGTGCGTGTGTGTGTGGTCTTCCCTTCTCCCTACAACCGCTCGTCCGATCTCAAACTCGGCTGCTCGATTGCAGCGGTCCAAAGAAAGTGTCGTCCTGGATCGAAGTCCATAGAATGAGCAGTTGTCGAGAAGAGCGTTCTTATGGTGTCTTATTGTGTATGAACATCCACCTGGTGTTGGTAGATGTCGGGGCGGAGGAGAGGCAGCAGGAAACTGCTGATCAACACACTTGTAGTGAAGCTTGAAGTTCTGATAAAACATGTTCATATGAAGCTTAACTAGAAGCATTGTTTCTGAAAAAGGCTTACAAGAATGGAAAACAAAGAAAAGACATTGATGGAAACATTTAAAGACAAGTCAATAAAAGTGTGTTTATAAGGAAAATGTGAAAAAGATTTAGCGAGGTGACGTTTTTGAGACAGGATGCTACGCAGGTCTCTTACGGTCGTCACCCAGAGGGGTCGGAGAGTTGGAAAGATCCTGGAAGAGGATCTGCAGGGCTCCTCTTCCTCTTTTTGCATCCTTTTCATGTAACGGACAGTTTTTGCAAAGTTGTTGCGGCACCTTGCTTGTCAAGTCACTATGGTCAGCTGGTACCAAAATAAATGGAGTACTTCCCAATGTTTTTTAAGGCTCAAACACTAATGGGAATGTTTTGGTTAGCTTATCAGTACTTTAAAAATCTGGAGGTTTCCTGCGCAAAACTTCAGGGTCGGTGCTAAATAGGACCAAAGCACAAAAGAAAAAATAGGTCTGTAGCTCCCTCTTGCTCATTTATTAAGACAAACCAGAGACGTTTTAGCTTTTTCTTATAAACAAACATACTTGCATCCTACCAATTTTAAATAATGCATTTCAAATTGACTGAAACATGATATACTGTACAGAGAGTGTATAACTAGCTGAATCAGGTGGAACACTAACCAAACTCCAACACTAGAGGGCAGAGTAGAGCTCTCAAGAGGAGTCTAAAGAATATTGTTCTACAACAACAAAGGTTGAGTGACTGACTTGGTGTTTTTTTTTTAACACCTTTGTAGAACAGATATACAAACAGATGATATATATCGTGAATGTCTGTTTCAGAGTTATCACCAACCTGTGAAAGGGCTGAGAGCAACATTGGACACAGGAATCAGAGAAGCATCACACCTCTCAGACATTGAAAAAGGCTTCTGAGAAGCTGAAAGCCACCAACAGGGGGAGACAGACACTGAAGCACTTGTAGTTGCCAAATGTCCCTGTCTGCTGTCTTATATTAATTTGATGGTGTTATATGCAGTGACTGGGTAGTTCAGGGGCACGGTGTGTGATGGATTTTACAAATGTAAGAAAAACAATTTTCAATTATTTTTATTTCAGTGTGAAAAAGAGGATGAAATTGTTCTAAAGAGAAGTGTCTCTTGTCTTTGTGTGTTTTGTTATTTTGTCCACATCACAAGTATATATATGCAAACATTTGATTGTGTGATAATGCTGCTCCACCGTTGATATTCTGTAGAGCTGCTGCAGTTAATGACTCATAGATAACGGTATTTAAGGGTCCAATATCCAGCTTTCAGAAACTGCATAAAAATATTGATGGTTAAGCAACATTGCCAAGGACTTTCCCCGGTGTGTTTTTACCAAGAATTTACTGTGAGTTTAATTCGTATTATGCAGCATTCTGGGTGTTTGCCCAGAAATAAATGCACTCCCCCCTTGTGATAGATGGAGCTTCCTCTGACCTAAAAACCTGTCTGCGACGGAAACCGAGCGGATCATCTTGGCGTTGAAGATAATAAATGTGGAACAGTTGCTTTTGCTGATACTACTGCCATCTAGAAGAGAGAGCTGATGTGAGAGGAAATGCATGTGTAGGAGGAACTACGATGCCACGAGGTGGATCAATCAGAGAGGCACTCTGAAACCGAGGTTGTGGTGCTGCCAGTGCAGAAAGTGCATCTGCTGGACAACAGGCCCTAATGTCTTCCGAAGCAAACCTTATATACAAGTTAGAAGTGGAGCTCATATGAGTAGCCGACAATTCTGTGCCTCCTAATATACTCGTGAATCTCAATAACACTGATGAATTCACAAGGTGCTTTCATCTTCATGTGTATTCAGCATAGCTTCTTTGAAAGACAGTGAGGAGAGAATAAACAACCATGTTAAGGGATGTTGTGTTAAATTGCACAGAGGAACACACACACGCTAGAACAAGTATGGATTTTCCTATCTAATAATCGATTAGTACTTAGTGTTTTACCATCTCAGCGTCGTTCACTGTTTGGAGAGTAATCAATCTCTTTCACTTTCTCTAGTCTCACTGTGACACTCCAGCAATATGCAAAGGGAAATACACAAGGGAGGGATGCAAAACGCAATGCTGCCTCTGTGTGGTTTTCAGGCTTAATTACTCTAAACATGCCGCTGATGTGCCATAAAATCTGTGAATCACCTTCAATAGTGTTTTCTCGTTTGTTTTTACCATCTATCTTACATCAAATATTAATTAACTTGTTATTACGTTTTGTAATGGTGGTAAATTGTGTTCCTGCAAGTTCTTTCACTTAAGTGCTGAATCCTGTCATGTTTCCATCTGGATGCTTTGTTGCATTCATACTAAAATAGTTCATGGCTATCTTTTATTTATGATCATGTTTTTTTTTCACTGCATCTTCTCTGAGTCTACAGGGTACCAGATATGCAAACGGTTGCAACGCCAAGGAGCCATGCTTGTTGTAGGGCGATCAGAGAACATACTCAACCCTAATGACAGCGATCTGTCACACTGCCTTATTTGGAGACACACACCTCCCACACACACCCCCCTGCCCCTGGACAGAACCCCTTGCCACGATGTTACCACTTCATCACTTCATGTAAAATGTTCTAAATCAAGAACTGGTGCCAGTACTGCAAAGTAAAAGAAATCAAGGGATATTATTGTCATCTGCATTCAAACATTGCATTTTACTTGTTAAAGACATCATCCATGGGACACAATCATTTACACAGTATCACAATATCAATAATGATCCATTACATAAGTCCTGGATTCAATATTAATATATATACAGTAAAAACTATTTATTTATTATTATCATTATGAATTGTTTTCTTACTGAAAAAATAGTGAATCACAAATAGTGAATTGGCGATATTTAAAAAGTTTAAATGTCAAAAAACTCAGCAGAGTATTATTACCGTAAGTCTTATATGTAGTGGAGCACAAGTATAAACTTGGGTATACTTGAGTACATCAAAACTACAAACGCATGCTACTTGTGCAACGCGCAACACGTGACCGTGTTTCCGCGTGTATTTGAGTAGTACTCAGTTGGAACATGTGGTCGATGGTTGACGGCAACTGGGCTCAACCACGTGTTTCATACAAACAGCTGCATGGGTCGTATAAACGCGTTGTCCACCTACTGGCCAAATGGGGAATGCGAAGTATAGAAACTCTAAAACACAGTATAATATTTACGTTTTCGTCTTTCTAACTGGTTTGATCCGTAATAGCTTGGAGCTGATAAAGTGTCTTCAATTGCAATAGGTGATTCCACAGCAGTATTGACAGAAACGAACATACATGGAGATGGTTACCTATTTACTTTTTGCGCGTATGTGTTCATGATCAGGATTATCAAATACGCATGAAACAAATCCCCGTGTTATAGTCCGTGTAGGCGAGGCTCGGGCGCGATGCAAATTCTCTCACTTTTGATTGGCGGAAACAGTCACGTGTGAAGGCCGGCGTGAACGCGCGCACCAAGAGAGTAAGGAGCGCGTCTTCGTCTTCTGTCTTTCCTGTCCAATGCCCCACCGAGTCGGTTGAGCCACGTGCATACATCAGCTAGTCCTTTAACGGTTCTTGCAGCTATACGTCCAGTTCCTTGTGTTTCACCGAAACACGACAGCACCATGGTGAAGTTAGCAAAGGTAAGGAACAAACCAAACCTATTTCATTTTCCAAAATCTGTGCGTTTTTATTAGAAAGGGATGTGTGTTTACGCATGAGGCCTTAACGGGGAAGTTACTGCGTTTTTGAGGGAAGGGGGGATTACCCCGTTAGCTGGTGGCATTACAATACAAATGAGTCCTGTGCAGTCATAAGATAATTTCTGTGATAATTGTATTATAATGGCATTCGGTCGAAAAGGCCTGGAGTGACCGCACTCAAAATGAGCGTTTCTTGTCTGGTCGGGATCAGCCATGTTAGAGCCTTGCAGTCGCGTTCTCCCCCGGCCTGCTAACGCTACCAAACTAGCCATTCAAGATGGCATTCATGCGCGTACTCGATTAATGCACTGTGTTTCGATTCATTTCCCAATTAAACGCGAAATCTCACGAGGTCGTTTGCAAAAATAGTTAAGTATATTTTTAAGCTAGCTCAGAATATGGATTACTAACGTTAGCATTAGCGCCGCGGGTGACGTTCTGCAAACAGAGTTGCATTTGATTTTCTTATTGTAATGGTGGCTTTACGTGATTGCATTCGTTATTGGTGTTACGTTTCAAATGTCCCATTTCTTTTCGGAAACTTAGTTACGGCACCTAGTCAACACGTGTTTCGCCGCCTACCTGCACGTTGTAATGTTAAAACATTAGCCAACATGCTAACAAACCGGAGCTCTCGTGCTCCACGTGGGTTTTGCGCCTCCCCTCCGTCACACACGAGGTGGGTAACTATTCAGCATAAGAAAGCGACAAGTCGTCCAAACCACTATCACCTGATGTTGCTCATCTCATAACCCACGTCATATACTTTGTTAATTAATTTGTTCTCGCTTTGGTAAAGGTGACCGCTTTTCTCCTTTTGTACCACATGGGGCAGACCCCATGTCAGCATCTAGGGGTTGAAGTACCCTACTGCAGCCATAATGGCAGGTTCTGATTTAAAGCTTTACTGAGTGCAAGGAAACATTTTCTTCAATATTTGTTCCATTTATCTTTTATCTTGTAGGCAGCAAATAAACAGGCAACTCCTAAGAAAAAGGCCCCTCCACCCCCTAAAGATGTGGAGGAGGAATCAAGTGAGGAGGAAAGCAGCGAGGGAGAGGAAGAGGTACAGTATATTTTAATTTGTCATGTCTTTTTGTTTCAAGTATTGTATTTCTACTTTGCATATTAATGAAATAACTTAAAATAATCTCTTTAAATCTGCAGGCTCCTCCACCTAAAGCGGTAAAGAAAGCAACACCAGCTAAGGGCACCCCAGCTGTTAAAAATGGCAAAGCAGCCAAAAAAGCAGAAAGTGAAGATGACGAGGATGATGATTCTGGTAAGTAATGAAATTTAGGCACAAAGCTAGAAGTCGGTTGGTAATTTGACATCAGTTAAAAGTCTAACATAGGTGGTGACATTGTCATGTGAGCCTTAAATTAAAATCGAGATTTAATTAATCGTGTTCTATGACTGATCTGAGGTGCAATTCAGATGGTCACTTCAACAAAGGATTTTGTGTAGCTGACTATTTTGTAAATGGGAAATTGTGACATACCTGTCTGATCCACTGCTACTACCAGTTTTATTAATTTCAAATATCGAACCTGATCAATTGACTTAAACTACAGTCCTTGGAATCATTATCAGGAGTGGAGGAGGTATTGAAAGTGCATCGCTTTGTAAGAGCTCTGCACAGCAGTAATATTCCTGGATCTGTGTCTCCCGCTGTAGATGCATACGTATCACTGCTTCTGCTTAACTGGAGCAAATATTTGCAAAGCTAAATAGCATATTGACATATTGAGATTGAACAAATTAGTATTACCCCAGTTAGAAGATAATAGGTATTGGATGTAATATAATATGCTTTGTCAATGAACCTACAGAGGAGTCTGAAGAAGAGGCCCCACCACCAAAGAAGACTCCTGCAAAATCACCCGCCAAAGCCGCCCCAGCAAAGGCAGCAGAGTCTGATGAGGAAGATGATGGTACGTCCCACAACAGTGTTTCTGGTGTTTCAATGCAGAACAATACGTAGTTGTCCCTGATGGGACAACTGCTACAAACCCTCCATTTCTTGGCATGCATGATGTTGTACAGTACTCATGCGTGTAATGTACGGAGGAAAACTAAATGCAGCGTCATGTCTTCGGTGCTGGTGTGTTAAACGTCTGCCAGTTCTATCCTCATTCGCTGTTACATTCTTTACTATGTCCAGTGGACTTGCTCCTGCTGATATTCCTGTAGTTGATCTGCCTTGCACATATGTTGAATATTCAGTATTTTGTTATCTCTAGATGAGTCAGAAGAGGAGGCCCCACCACCTAAGAAAGCAGCCAAACCTGCAGCTAAGGCCGCAGCCAAAGCTAAAACCCCTGTGAAGGCCAAACCTGCAAAGGAGTCCTCTGAGGAAGAGGAGGATGATGAATCTGAAGAAGAGGCACCACCACCCAAGAAGGCAGCTGCAAAACAAGCTAAGGCCCCAGCAAAGGCCAAGGCAGCTAAAGAGTCATCTGATGAGGAAGAAGATGGTAAGGCTGTTTCATTTTCGAGAAGGCACATTTGTTTTGATTTTGTCGTTTTGGAATTGGTGACTTGCAAACCACAAGCTCAACTGTATGATGATCAACAAGGGACTTAATACTGAGTGTATGATGTGACCTTACTATGTATCTGACGTTGGTTCATTGCACTTAGCAGCTGTTTCGATCTGATCATCTGTGGTGGTGCTAACGTGGCTTATGTGACTTCTAGAATCTGAGGAGGAGATGGACACAACTCCTGCTCCAGCAAAAGCAAAGAAAGCAGGCATGGTCAAGGCCAAGGAAGAGTCAGAGGAGGAGGATGACGATGATGAGGATGACGACGAGGAAGATGATGATGAGGAGGATGACGATGATGGTGAGTTAAAGCGATAGAAAACTCACCCTTTAAAGTTAGGAATTATATTCACATTTTTCCATTGAACATATTTAAATTAAAACTCAACAGCTAATTTAATGTTAGACTATGGAGTAAACGTAGTATAAATGTTGCCAGCAGCATAAGTAGTGGTTGTCCCTGACAACTGCTTACACACCCTCCTTTTCTTGGCATGCCTGATGTTGTCCAGTACTCATGCATGAAATGTACGGAGGAAAACTAAATGCAGCGTCATGTCTTCGGTGCTGGTGTGTTCAACGTCTGCCAGTTCTATCCTCATTCGCTGTTACAATCTTTACTTTGTATTTCGTTGAAGACCAGAGGTCTTGCCTCTGCTGATATTCCCATAGTTGATGTGCCATGTATATGTTTTGAATATTCATCGTCTTAGATGCCCCTGCAGCTGCTGGAAAGAGGAAGGCAGATGGCAAAAAGGACACACCACCCGCAAAGAAGGCAAAATCAGAAGGCGAAGGTAAGAATGTATTCAAGTTCATCAATCCAATGTCAAACTTTGATTATGACGATCAACAAGGGACTTAATACTGAATTGTGATGTCACCTTTTACTATTCTGAAATCACCTGCCATGAGTTTTAATACCATTTCAGTCAAAGTTTAAAATTAAATACTATTTCCACTCGTTCTTGTCAGGATTCTGTCTGTTTGTTGGAAACCTGAACTCCAACAAGGACTTTGAAGAAATCAAAACATCCCTGAGGAAATTCTTCACCAAAAACAGCCTAGAAGTCGTTGATGTCCGGTTAGGTGGATCCAAGTAAGAGATCAAATTGCGTCACATTCCCGAATGTACCATCATCGTAAATGTAATCTTGTTAGTGTTAACAAACAGCTTTGAAGATTGAAGCCATTGAACCTATTTTTGGAATCCAGATTTCAGCTTTCTAATTGGTCTTTGCATGACTTGCGTCAACAGGAAATTTGGCTATGTTGACTTTGGATCAGAGGAGGACATGCAGAAGGCACTTGAGCTCAACGGCAAGAAGTTTATGGGTCAGGAGATGAAATTGGACAGGGCCCGGAGCAAGGACAACTCACAGGAGGGAAAGAAAGGTACGAGGGGGAACTTTCCTGGTGTCCCAACACAAAGACACTATCTGAGTCTCTGAAGAATTTCGTTCCATTGCTCTTGCTTATATCAGTTTTTTCCCAACAGAGAGGGATAAGAGGACACTGTTTGTCAAAAATCTTCCCTTCTCGGTGACGGTTGAGGACGTGAAGGAAGTCTTTGAAGACGCAGTGGATGTCAGGCTACCACCAGGCCAGGATGGCTCAAACAGAGGGTAAGAAAGTGCACACAAGATGGCGCCATGTCAATGAAACATTCAAGATTTTGTAAACATGCAATCATGTGCAGTGTTCTCGCCTTACGGTTGATCAATAATCTTCCCTCTCCTTGACAGCATTGCATACATAGAGTTCAAATCTGAGGCTGAAGCAGAGAAGATGCTGGAGGAGACCCAGGGTACTGACGTCCAGGGGAGGTCCATCATGGTCGACTTCGTAGGAGATAAGAGCCAGAAAGGAGGAAAGGTTTCAGGTAATAACAGTTAACCAACATTAGGAGGATGTATTCCGAATTCCATGTCCAAGTTATTTTATTGCAATTCCTTGCAATCTTCTTATTGGTCTCATGTGCCTCTTTTTTGCTCCTTGCAGGCGTAGGAGCAGCCAGTAAGACATTGGTAGTGAATAATCTCTCCTTCAGTGCCACAGAGGAGGCCCTGCAATCCACATTTGAAAAGGCAGTTTCCATAAGGATTCCACAGAAAGACGGCAGAGCTAAAGGGTGGGTAGCCGAGTTATTGCCACTGGTGAATGTGTTCCTCATTTCTTTCTTGACGTGTGCTGTACCTTCTCATGAGCTCCTCTCAATCTTACCCATGATTCTGAATGGATTCGCACGAGAAGAAGAGTCAATGCACAGCGCCTCCTAAAGACCTTCTCCCCTGTGGGTGTGGCCTATGTTTGCTGTGATACAAAAGAATGTGTGGAATACCTTTAATTTACACCACCTTCCATGGGTTTTAAACAAAGGCTGTTCAGTGTTTTTTCTTTAGTTTGCAACCATCCTTATGGTATTTTCTCTTTTCCAGTTTTGCTTTCGTAGAGTTTGAGAACGCAGACGAGGCCAAGGAAGCCCTGGAAAATCTGAACAACACCGAAGTCGACGGTCGGTCAATCCGACTGGAGTTCAGCCAGAACAGCGGCGGCAGGGATGGTGGCAGAGGAAACTCTGGTAGGTCTTCAGAAGAGTTGTAATTGTCTCAAATAAGTTCATAAATGGAGCAGCGAGTAAATCAGTTGAGTGGATGACGCTCCATTTGCCATCTTGGCCAGATGTGATGAGATCATGACCTCCTGAAATACCGTGTTGAGTCAAAGATAGTCAAGTACTGATCTGGTCTGCACATAAGCATCTAGATTGCTGTATTTGGCTTCTATGGCACATCGACATTGTATCTTTTTGCATAAATAACTTGGAAATCTTACTAACCATTTCTCTTGTCTACCAGGTCCAACAAAGACTCTCTTCATCAAGGGGCTCTCAGAGGACACAACAGATCAAACCCTTAAGGAGGCATTCGACACCGCTGTAGCAGCCAGGATAGTCACAGACAGAGACACCGGGTCATCAAAGGGGTACGTTTGGAGAGACGCAAATATTCTTTTTGGCTGCTCACTCTTGGGAGGCTTCTGGTGCTTATACCTAAAATTATACTTCTGTTCTTCAGCTTTGGCTTTGTGGACTTTGACAACGAAGACGACTGCAAGGCAGCCAAGGAGGCCATGGAGGAGGGTGAGATCGACGGCAGCAGGGTGACCCTGGACTACGCCAAGCCCAAGGGTGACGGCGGCTTCCGTGGAGGCAGAGGAGGCGGCGGTTTTGGAGGCGGATTCGGAGGCCGTGGCGGCGGTAGAGGTCGTGGCGGCTTCGGGGGCCGTGGTGGCGGCGGATTCGGAGGCAGAGGAAGAGGAGGTCCCAGGGGAGGTGGTGGCCGCGGACGTGGAGGCGGATTCGGAGGTAATTGATTGTAGCACAATCATGTTCAAGGGAGAAAATCTGAGGGAACAATTCTATGGAAAGGACTACGAGTAGTGTAACTAATATCTTTCTTTTATTCTAGGAGGAAGAGGTGGCGGAGGATTCGGAGCCAGACCCCAGGGAAAGAAAATCAAGTTTGATGACTAAACCCTGAAGTCGATTTTACTTTTTGAATGGACTCTGGTTTCATCAAATGTCAGAGCTTTTGGACATTCCAGAAAGCGTCATTGATATATATTTAACTGTTAATGGGCATTTTAGCCCTTTATTTAGACCCTTAAAACCTTCCTCACCTTCCTGTGACACTCTTTACCTTTCGACTCGTGTGAGTACTGAATGTCCCGAATGGAAACCTGCACCTCTCAACCTCCTTTAGTTTACTTGCTTTTCTGAAGGAGTCAAATGGAATGGGTCTGGCAAATAAGTTTTTGCTGTGAAAAACTGCGCTCGTCTTTTTCAGATACATTGTGTAAATTTAAAACAGATTTTTTCCTTTTACCGTTTGTAAAAAAAAAAAAAAAAATACACACTTGTATCCATACGTTTTTGTTTTTATTGTTTAGTTTTGCTTTACATGCTGAGTTTTACTGTTCTGTGCAAAGCATATTTTGATAGTCTGATTTTGAGTCTGTTCGGAAAAGTTCGGTGTAATATGGCAATGATGTGTCTGTCATGTTTGTTGCGGCACAATCTGTGTCTTGAGTTGGAGGGCGACACGACCTCTGATCTATGTAACATAAAATATTTGTAGTGCATTGACTAATTTTTCCCCTCTGAGAATGATTTTCTCATGATTGAATAAACCTTGTAAGGTGGTGATTTTTAAATGTCTGTCCTTATTGCACTTCAGGCCATGAATCATATTTGAAATGTCTTTTTATAGGGGTGGCAGTGTTGTAATTGAGGGTACATCTACATCTACAGTGGGTCTTTGGATTTAGTTCCAGCAGTTCTATGCTGCATGAAACACTCGTCCACCAAGGAAAGAAGCTTGTACAACTGAACAGTCGGAAGATCTCCAGACAGCAGAGAGAAGCTGGCCTGCCGTCCCCAGAGGCCCCTGAGACCTGATAGTCTTGTAGCAACAGACTTCAGTGGGTTTTCTTTGTAAACAGCCATTTTAATTTCCTCAGGAAATATGTCAAGTTAAATACTGTCTGAATGGTGATTTTCATAATTTCTGTGTAACAAATGTAACAAATTATCTTCCCCTTGCTAAGATATGACAAATGTATATTAAAAAAAGCAGACAGGTGGTCTAAGGGGTCTAGTCTCACAAGGGAAACATGCTGGATGCAGGTTTTGCTGTGGATGTAAAGATGTCACACTCTCAAATCCTCCATCAATAGTTTATGGTTGACAGAAACCCACTCGCCACCAGGTGGCAGTCTGTGACTAATACCTGGGTGTGAGGACACTTCCATTGCCAAAGGTTTGTAAGTAGGAGGATGGAGTGTATAGTTCTTCTAATTGGCTTTACATCGACAGCTAAGTAAAGCTTAAAGAAATGTCATCAGAATCAGAGACTTTTTTAATGTGACGTAAATCACACTTTACTCAATCTTTATTTGGCTGTGTGTGTAAGATAGTCGAAAAAAAAATGTCTCACTTGGTGACCAGCGCCCGGAGCTGCCTGGCAGGTCTCCCTTGTCAGTGCCACTTCCAGACAGGAGACAGTAGTTAGCTGTCATCCCGTGGATCTGGTTCCTGAAGGTCCCTGGGCGGGAGGCGCTGATGATGGGACCACTGAATACCTCCATTTAGAGGGGTTGTTGCCCCCCCGTCTCTGCCTTGAGCAGCGACAGAGGTCAAGCTCGCCTCTGTGGCGTTATGTTCGCCATCTAGAACAACCTGCGTGCTTTGTTTTTGATTTTGCTTTTCAGTGCAGCTACGTATTGTGTCGTTTCTCCACTGCCTCCCTGATAGTTTGGTACCAGTCATCCACAGAGGCAGACAGTAACGGAGCCAACGGACTGAGCTCGATATCGTCATGTAGCTGAGCTCGTTGCTAAGGTAAACATTTGATTTTATTAGTCATTATTGGTCATCATTAGTAGACGGCAGCACGGACGTCTTGTACTTTGGACAACGTCAAGCTATCAGCATGAAACCGTTGTGATAAAATGATTCAATCAATCACCGTAGGAGCAGAGAGGACGGAGACCGATACCTCATCTTGCTCCTTTAATGGCTCGTCTAAATGGGGCCCTCTTTAAATGGGACTGTCCTTCGCAGGGTCCTCCTCCCTCACAATGGATCTTTGTCAAATATTTTGGTGTCCTGTAGCACAAAAGTAATGTGAAGTTGCTTTGGCCTCTTTTCCAGTGAGATCTGGGCAGTGCGAGGAATCACTGCCCACAGACCACGGATGTTTAATGCTCTATTATGAAGGAACAAGCTAATCAGCAGCCTTTAGGTTAAGGAATGCTCTTTTTAATTGTAGCCCAAGTAACAACATTCCCACCTACTCATGCCAACGACGGTGCTCCTCCAGAGGCCTTTGAAATGAATCGAGGGCCGGTGTGAAAGCCGGCTGCTTGTTCAAGCCGTCCCATTGACCATGCAGACATCAAAAGCTTCCTCCAATTAGTGTCAACAAATACCGCTCCCGGTCAGCAGGCAGGTTTGAGAACTGGGTGTGTCCCCAAATAGCATCACCGGAGTGGGAACTTTCCGCTAGATGACAGTACATTTTGGCTGGTGGTTGATATGTTAATTCCCCCCCGCCGCAAAAAGCCGGCGTCTCCGGAGTCCAAACATATCATGTAACTGAAAGTTATCTCTGAGGTTGATGTTTCTAGACTTCTAGATTTCTTTTCCTCTCAGGGAGAGCTGCGAGGAAGAGGCAGATATAAATCTTACTTCCTTACACACACACAGACACGGTGCAAACACTCGATCACGAAGAGCATGACTTCCTGTCACGAGACATATTTTACATTGTGACATACTCAGACAGGAAATTCTCAAAGTTCAAAACATGGAAAGTAAATATCTGACCTGGAGACACATGTCACTCTAAAGGTGTATTTACAATGTAGGGTCGGAGATGGTGGGAAAGGGCCCCCCCCCCCCCCCCTTTAGTTCCCTTGCTGAGTTTTATTATGACTACGGGATCATGATCTTTTATTTTGATCCCGTAGACACTCAACAATAGAGGTTAGACAGACAAACACTGCTGTTTGACATCATTTCCGACTTTACCAAATACAGAAAAAAAAGTGTCTGTTCTTAGATCCTGACCCTGAGAACGAGCGAACACAGTAACATTACCACAAAGTATTGTTTCTCCGAACCTAATCTTTAATCAAATCATGTAGGCTGATCCATGTGAGGTCCTTTTGATATCTTATGTAACCTACTTTCACTTCATTCACTGAGGCTGCTCCCCCCCGGGGAGGCCCGCCTGAGGTCTTAATGGCGGCCGCCCAACTTGAAAAACTCTGATTTATATGATTGTTGAATCTGATATTAACTCAGCTCTTTTGGACGTTACCTACACCGAACATGATCGGACCGTATCTGCAATGTGCTTAATGTTTGTGTTCACTTGTTTCGATCGAGGATGAATGAGGATGAATAGGAACCTGATCACTGGGAGTAAACGATAGCTACATGCTCCGCCCGATTGTTGAATAACACGCGCTAATAGACAACAAATTAATAGTGATTGAGCGAATTGTCTTGTCGGGTTCAACATCGATACACCGTTCTCAACAAAGAGGACAGCTTAAGGAAATATACCTCCTTCGGCTACACTCCTTTGTCGTCGCCTCTCATGAAACACAATATAGAGAAGATTCAGTGTCTGGACGGCTTTCACGCACGACTTTATTGTCCTGATTTTAAACAACAACAGCAAGGCGGTTATTATGTGTCTTTCTTGTTGGCCAACTTTAAGCTCTCAACAATGTCTTTGCACTTTCCTTCCCGGAAAGACACGCAATGTTTAACAGGGAGGCCGAGTTACTTCCACGGTCGTTCGAGGATGCACGTTTTCCTCGTTGTTTTTTTTTAGTTGCGTAACCGATACCCGCATGGCAACACTGGACACCATTGTTGGCTGACCTGTCGGAGATTTTCACATCGATGTTGGATGCCGATAAGGCCGATCTAGGACAGATTCTTCAAAGACAACTTTTGTTTTACCGTTTATTTACAAATCACATTCTATGTACATGTTAATGTCCACATATATATATATTTACACCAAGACCCTAATTATCACCCACTAGTTTAATGATCATCCCAAGCTATAAATAACAACTCGTATACTCGTACCAGCAATAAATTCATTTCATAGTGTCATTGTAAACCATCTACCTATTTCATGTCAAGTATATCAGCACATTCAAACCAGTTTAGATATTTTAAGTTGCCAGTAGTATACGTGTAGTAGATGTCCACATCAAGTCAGTCACATTCCCAAAAAAGAAAACGAGTGCAAGGACCTCTACGACACAAAGAGTGATTGAAATGTTATTAGGAACATTTGCTGGAAGAAGACGATGGTATCCTGGTTACTTATAAAGAAGACTACTAATGTTGCAAAAGAGATTTCGTCCAATTTACTGAGGTAGAGAGAAAACTTCTCTTGTTTTTTGAAATCACTAGAAGCAAAGACTTTGTACAAAATGCAAGCAGAGTGTGCAGTAGGTGCAATGGCTTTCAGACCCGGGTCACGAGAGGCCCGGTAATACTCGCCGTCCTTTTTATTCCTCTAGATCAAACTAAATGAAGCATTAGTTCCCTCCCACCGATCCAAAACACACAGTTATCCAACAGAAAGGTAAAAGCCTGTTTTGTTTACCAATCGCATCACTTGTGTTGATTTTTGAAAGTTTTTCACATTGATGGATTCATTATCGTCGATGATTCATTCGGCTCTCGGGGTTCCCGGCCGATCAAAAAAAGTCCAACAAAGTAGAAGGAGGTGAAGAGAAGACTTCAGCACCAAAAATCAAAAGAATGAATATTACACATCTGGATGAAGATCCCACATCTGTCGAGCCGGTGACTGTCCTCGAGGATGCCGCAGCTCAACTTCGACTACGTGCGTCCTCCCAAATGCCAAATAAATACAAGTTCAGCTGTAAAAACGATATAATTTACTTGACTTCTGAGAAACCTCCTCCACAAATTTGCATCACAGCACAGAAAGAAAGTGGTCCCTCCCCACATTAGCCTTCGACCCTGCTTCAGTGACCACCAGGGTTCAGCCGAGCTTGTCGGCGCTGTCCATACCCGGCGTTATTTCGGTGGAAGCTATAGGATCTCTACTTTCTGCGAGCAGACCAGTTCACTGTTGACCAGATTCCACATGTGCATGAGGTCCGTCGGGAGCAGTTTGTGCACCACGATCATGCTCCTGAAGAAGCATGGTTCCCTGTTTAACTTGCTATTCTTATTTTTCACCAGGCCAAACGTCTTAAAGGCGTTGTGTTTAATGGGAGTGACCTGAAGCACCTCCAGACACATCCCCAAGAAGACGTCATCTATAGGGTAGAGGTCCATGGTGTCTGCGACCCAGTGAAGCCTCCTGGCCAGGGTGCCATCCATCAGAAAGCCGCCTCCGCCTGCATAAGGAGGGTAATTTGTCTTATTGTACAAAGCCTGTGGGATGTAGTACTTGTTCTCCTTTTTACGAATGGGCCTCGCCTTGAAGATCACGTCCCCCACGAACAGGTTCTTTTTAACGTCGCTGTTATCCAGGAACTCAAAGATGTTCTCCACGCTGACAAAGACGTCGTCGTCCCCCTTGAAGATGTAGCGCACGCTCGGGCAGTAAGTGTGGAACCACTTGAGGAAGTGGGTCTCCTTGAGCGTGAGGTTGAAGAAGCTATCCAAGAAGTCCCACTGGAGGAGATCCCCGTAGATGTAGTCCTCGTACTCCACAAGCTTCTGATGGTTCGCTTGCTCTACCTCATTGGAAGATTTACCCAGAAGGAAGAGGGTCTTTATCCTCTTGCCGTCCACCACTTGGTCTTTGCCCCATGTTTTCCGGATCACCTCCCTGCGGTCGTGCTGGGTGGCGATGGATTTGATCACCATGAGCAAATGTATGTCGCCCGAGCATTTCTGTGGATGGTTGAGGAGCATCGGGAAGTAGCGGCAGTGTCGGTAAAGCATGAACTGCTTAAAATTGTCCTCCAGGCCCTGGAACCAATCCTGGCTTGTGAGATTGAGGTTGGCGCTGCAATTGGTCCTGGTGACATCCCAGGTTCTGGAGTTCTTGTCTTCTGTGACGCCGGGCTCCTCGGTGGAGGACGGAGCTCGAGCTGTGGGCTGTTTGCTCGTCTTCCAGAATCCTTTAACCCCCTGAACGGCGGCTCCAGGCGTCGCTCCCTCAGAGGCGTCCATGCGAGCCTGCCTCTCCAGCTCGAACGGAGCCATCATGTTGATGCTCCCTCTCTGGACAAGAGTCAGCGTCACCAGTGCGAGGAAGAACATGACGATCCCCCTCTTGTAGACCCTCCAGCGATCCCGTGTGTTCATCCTGTGTTTCAGATAAAGATCAAAGTTGCAAAATTATGTCACTTTTTTAACAGAGATAGAAACTGACTTTTTGGATCTATTTCACATAAACAATGAGTTAAAAATTATCTAAATGGAACTTTGACGATTTGAAATTAGTCATTTATGATTCTTTATATTTTTGAATCTAGTATAAAGTGTACAAGTTTATGACTAAAGTTACTTTTTCTGTGATAAAAAAAAAAAACATGAATTCTGAAAGGTTTAAAATAAATAACTTTACAGGTCAAACCATGTTTATGTTGCCAGCAGTAAATAATATAATGAGAGTTTTTTTGGGCTTGAATTTCTCATACAAATAAAACTGCTTCTTTCCTAATTCAAGATTGTGTGCTATATAATAAATGTCACGTAACAGGAAGATGTATATATAATTTTCTGACATGTAATCACGACAGCGATCAGCAGCAGCAGCATATAAATCAAATTGATAAGCACAAAGTAGGGACGGACTGACTTGCAATAACTTTTTATTGAACCAGTAGGAGAGTACGAGGAATGTGCTTTGGATTAGGACTTAAAATGCTCATATTTCCATCATGTCCTGCCAGGGCAGGTTCCACTGAAACCCCCAGAGACACTCCCATGGGGGCCCCTTGAGTTTCAGCCTTTGAAGGAAACTCAAAAATCACAAAGCATGTGAATCCTACAACCAACACTAGAACCTCGGTGACATAAAACCTCCAACAAATTGACTAAGTCGTTCATGAACTCAGCTGGGAGTCACAAGTCGAGTGGGACATCTGAAATGAGTAAAACTCTCATTGAAGTCTTGAACTCAAAATTGTAACCTCATTCTTCTATTAATACCCTGAACTTTTGGATGAGAAATTAGGATTAATCCAACTACATCATTGTCTTTCTTTGAGACATTTACTTTAACGTTGGATGGATGGATGTTGCCTCACATGCATCCATCCAACAACAAAAACAGAAGTACAAAAACAGGTTAAAATGTTTTAAATGCACTTACATTGTCTCTTATTCTGAAGGCGATCTGTGATTTTAGGGATCAAATCAATGAAAGGTCCAGAGAAGTCGGGTAGTTTATGTCTCATCGGCTGCAGGGAATAATCCTGCCCATCGAAACAGCCGTGCTGCAAACTGGGCAGTGACAGAGGGGGAAGCTGCTCCGACTGGTGCTGGACTGGACGCGGAGGTGTGATCTGCCCTTTAAAGGCACGTCGGCCGCGAGGCGCTCCTGCAGCCTGCGCGCGCACGGCGAGTGAACACCAAGCGCAAATAGACTTTACAACTCGAGCATGATGCACATCATTGAACATTAATCTGTAGGAACGAGGCAAACAATCAGCCACGTTTTCCCCCTCAGAACAAATCCGCCTTGCGCGTTCTAGACATCCTGGAATTGAGGAGGAGAACCGTCATTAATGACGCAGTTTAAATGTTAAGATGTGAGAAAGTTTATCTTCACACAGAAAAAACATTTATGATTATTCATAGCCCAAAAATATATATAGAAATTCTGAGTATATAAATATCAATCAGGCTAAAAATGTCCTAAAACAATGTAAAGTTTTTGATCATTGTAATATACAGCAATTCGCATTTTCATATCTGATCAAAGCTCATCTGAACTTCCACAGTTCTTCTCTTAATGTAAATATTTTTTCTCTCCTGTTTCAGCCAGCTGATGCAATAAAAAAAACTTTTATCGATAGTTTTCATATCTTCCTGACTTACAACCATTGCGGGAAACAGTTGTTCCTCTGTGATTCATTTACATTTAATCATACAGCGCCTGATAATAAAACACGTTATCTCAGGGAGCCTGTAATGTAAAGCCGGTTTGCACCGGATCTTTATAAATTTACAGGAAACCTCGAGGATGATCAGACTCGTGGTGGGCGGCCATCTGCCTCGACCCAATCGGTGCACAGAGAAAGAGAAAGGGACCTCTGGGCTTCTTTATATAATGTTTCTGTTAATTGCAGCTGGAGTGTAAAGCACAGTACTTTCATCTGGAAGACATGAGAGTAGAGATAAGAAGGAGCAAAGAAATGAAATTACATCCATCAAGAGTTCAGTAAAAAAAAGGCTACCTGAGTAATTAATAATAATATTAGCAACTTGTGTTTCTACTCCAGATACATTTGCATGAGAATCATTTGATAACCTCACACAAAAAAGACTTAATAAGCTTCACGAATCAAACCCAACTAAACAGTATACTTATTATCTTGCTTGTGTTACTTATGCTCGCACTTAAATAGGCTATTTTTTCTATTTCCTCTACTACTCTACTACAACTCTCTCTATCGACTGTACTTCTAATGCTAACGCTATTAAGTGGTCAGAAACCATGAATGCCAAGGCTGTTCCATGTCTCCTCTCGCTGCTGTGCAAATAGGCGATTATATTTGAACACATTTACCATAGCAGCATTACGAGGTGTGGCGTCTGCGAGGTGATGCATGAACCTTAATGATTAACTTAACTATTAAACTAATATTATCCAGTAGGTAGAGTGGACATTTCCACTTGCTGCTGACGTAGGTAAGAGGTCCTGGTTTTAATGAGCTGTCACAGAGCAAAGGCCAATAGTTTTTCTTTCTTTTTTTATCAGCTCTACTTGCTGCTATTGTTTGATTAACGATGACATGTACTTGACAGCCCATAAAGGTTTTATGGAGCTGGAGTTCAAGGATGGTCAATGCTTAGATTAAAGCATTCTTGCAACCCGGCTCTCGAGTCTTGCGGAGAGTTACTGGATATTTAAAAGGAAGTGAAGGTTTCGTTTCACCTACAGGGTGAAAACAAAACGAAGGATGAATGATGGCCGAGATGCCGACTGCTCAGCTGGCACCACAACAACTGCAGGAAAAACACTGCTGCAGCAAACGGCGCTCTTCCGCCTCAATATGATGTGGGGAAAGAACAACAGAATATCTCTCCGTACTTCAAAACAGTTTTTTTTCTTTCAATCTGAACCTAGCTGCGATCCAAAATCCCCCTTCCTTTCCTTCTCTCTCCATTTCCTGCGTCCAACTAGTCGTTCTACTCAGGGCCATGTGCATCCTGTTGCCTGCCGGCTCTGCTTTTTCCCGTTTAGATTTTTTTTTTTTTTACATCTGCTGAAATTGAGCACCAACAGTCCTTCATCATCATCATCCCCTCGGCAGGAAAAGGCAACATTTGTCACAGCTGCTAGCAGAGGCCAACAGATAACTAATGACACATGACTAATATTCCCCTTGAGGGATCAATCAAGTATTGTAGTACTGTATGTGTAAGTATGTGTTTTATGAGACCTTCCGTGTCTATGATGTAGAAGTTCCCGTCTGCCATAAAGATAATAAAAGAGCTCAGGAATCTTTGTTCTCAGCAGGTGAGAGATGTCTATCTTTGTTTACGACATGAATGGGGATGTGATGTTCCACTCGGGGCAGCAGGGTTGGGGAGGGGGGAAGAGAAACAGACTGTTTATAAGAAATGGAAAAAGTTCGCAGCTACATGTGGCCCGGAGGAAGTCTGCGCTAATCCTTTGTTGGGTTTCAGCTCACCTGAGGGGCTCGGCAGAGGCTTAGATCTGTCAGACACCTGTCAGCTGCAGAATGAACGAGCTTCACAACATTTTGGATAAGTCAGGACCCCGGTTGAGCCCCTCGGTCACCCCCCAACACCACCACCCCTCCTTCTCTTACACTCAGCCGTCAACTCAGGATGTTCTTCTCTGACACGGCTGATGGAACAAAGGAGGTGCGATCAGGCTGTTGTGAATGCCCCTTCGGGCCGTGGGGGTCCAACAGCCCCCCTCTCATACAGCTTTCGCAAAAACACATCAGAAATACTCCGATAATGCTCTTCATGCTTCTTCATGTGCATACTAATCACATCATCAGATATCCAAACTCTAAGTTGGTTTTGCTCGTCGCTGGTTTTGAATGTCCAGAATCAAGTTGGTTCCTTTGTGTCGCCCCCAGATGAACCTCGGTTCCTGGTTCATGGTGAAACCGATGCAGCTGCCTTCTGATACAGCAACTCATGTTTTTATCTCCTTCCTGTTGAAGGGTCTGCAGCTGTAGGCCCAGGAAAACATGCAGACCCTCTCTAGTGTGCACACAGAGAAAGTGTACTTGCATTCACACTAAAAGGTTAACAGGGGCGGTTTTGTGAGGACAAAAAAAACGTCGCTCTTTTATTTGGTGCACTTACCAAAGCTACCAAACATGGGCCTGAAAGGGAGAGACGCACAGCTTCAAGTGTTAACAACAACGTGTCAGGTTTGGGAGGTCACTTCGGTCTATCTGTTAGAAAGGACTTGTCAGGAGGAAACAGGAGGCTCGAGACAGACACACTGACACGCCGCCTCTTCTTGTGCTGGCGTCACCTTTTATCAGCAGTGCACATGGTCCTCTGCTGATAAACACATCTGAAATGCATGCCAGTCCTCCCGCGACACTCAGGAGTGTCCATGCTACTTTCAGTTGGAGTCTTGTCGGTCTTTATTTTGAGATACCAGACTGTTAAGTATGAAGCTGCAGATATTTGGTTCGTCTTTGTCCCACTGAACTTACTGGTTGTTCCGATACCAACTTAGGTCTACTTTTTCTGTCCAACCTTCTGGGACTGGTCTTCATATTCAACCTTTTATATTTAAATGATACATCTTGGAAGTGGGTTGGTCCGCACTTCGTTCTCCAAAGTCCTTAAGAGTCATGGAACAGGTCAGAGTAAAAGTCATAGTAAGAGATATTTTTTCCATATTTGCGAGCCTTATATCCTCTTCATCCCCACTCTTGTTTTGATAAAAACAGCAGTTTCCTCTCTGTCACGGTTTCAGATGACCAGCAGCAGCATGGCTGGGAGCTCAGGGTTACGCGGCCACCTGCATGCAAGTGCGTCAGTCTGTCATGCGCGGGCTGTTTCCTCGCATTGTGCTGCTGCTGCCCACTGGCAATGTTAATTGCTGTACACGTCATCCTCAGGAGACCCAACGTGTTGGTAAAAAATGACCGAGGCAAAGCTGGCCGTATCACCACTGCAGCTGAAATACATCAGGAGGAAGCTGACTCATCGTGTGTTTCAGTTTTCATGTCCTGCTCTGTTTAAGAGTTCTGGGTGTGGAATCCAAGATATTGTTTATATTTTATCATCGAGGACATTTTCAAGAATAGGAGACAGGAACTTTGCAACAATAGTTCGACATGCAACTAACATGCATTTAACTGGTTATAACTGTGTGATGCAAATCAAAATCCTGCAATGATGAAATCTATTTTCAAATTATATGTTTTTGCTCATTCCTTCTTTTCCAGTTCCAGATATCAGTATAATGTACCCTGACTGTGGAAGGGAAACGAGTGACTAAAGGTCTATTATATCATTCCTTAAATCATAATGAGAAGTATTCATGAGGGCTTGAATAAAGGCGTCAGCCGGTCTTCTGCAGGGCTGCAACTGTCTGGTGTATTAGCCATTAGCGGCTACGCTCTCAGGTCACAACACAATACCAAGGGGAAGAATCTTCCCGCTGTGTGACATCCTGATGAGTTGAACACAAAGATTTGATTCTTTACAGCACACAGGCGAACACAGAATATTGTGTGGGCACAATATGCCGACTGCTAAATGGCAGTAATTACTGCGTGTAAGGGGAGATCGTTTACGGTCCAACACCGGCCGAGCTGCAGGTCCTCGGAGCAGACGCCTATCGGGATGTAAAGAGAGATATGAAACGTCTAACGTGGCTTTGTCGAATTCAAGAAAAACATCACACTTAAAAAGGGGAAGTTGTATTGGCTGAGACGTGTCACACATTTATTTAAAATCATTTTAAAACACTTAACATGTTAACATCAATATACATCATGACGACTACAAAACTGCAAATTCGTCAATTGACTTCAAATGACAAATTAAAGTTGTTTTTTTTTCAGACTTATGTATATGTATGGTGGTGCATATCAAAGGAAATAGTCAGTTTCTTATATATTAGTTAAAAACATGCAATAGACTGACGGGACAAAACCCTGTGTAAACATCTCTGGAGCATAAGTTAGAACAAGAGCAGCTACTCCCAGATCAGCTAAGGTTTTATATTTGAATAGAAGCCGGTACAATCATTTATTCATGAGGACTTCACTTCCCAAACGTGAACAAAAATCAATATATACAGTACATAAATTCTGAGAACAAGATGAGAGCACTACAAATGAGGTTACTTGTATATGTACAATTGCTCAAAAGAAAAGAGAAAACACGTCTTTTAACACAAGTCACATTAAATTAATTCAACTTGAAGATAATCATGGCAGTTGTTAAATATCGTATTTATATGCCGTGTCATGTCGGGTTTCCTTTAGTTAAATACATACTTCGCTTGCGTATAAACAAAATTAGCATGAGCTCAGATCTTTAGGTTTAGAGGTTAAAAGATGTGTCTTTAGGACCTTTACCCGTAGTGATGTAATGAAAAGAACAGGGAATGTGCTAAAGTCGGAAAATTGGTGAAGCAGTGGGCAGATCATACGTAGCTATTCTGTCATGGCTGCAGGATGTTGCACATATTAAGGTGTGTCGACTACGACCTTGATGAGAGAGAGTGGAGAAATTCCCTGCCAACTGTGGCTACAAGGTGCACCGGGACGGACGGCTGGGGGCTGCGATTATTGTCTGACCTCATATTATGTTACACAAGTCTGCGCTGAAGCTGGAAGAAAGAAAAAAAGTGCAGGTCTACAATCCTTTGCATTGTTCCAGCCCCTCACCCTCCTCCTGCTGGTGATTCCCGACCATCCCTGTTGCCCTGACCCTGATCAAGAACCTGGAGGGATGATGTTACAGGAAGCCTGATGCTCTGGGGGAGATAGAGCTACTCCATGGTGACAGCTTCCCCTTTACCTCCGCTTCGACTGGCTGCCTGAAGGAGAAGAGAGAGAGAGGGAGAGAGAGGGCGGAGCAGAGGGAGGGATGTGGTGTGGTTGAGGTGATAAAAAAGGAAAAGGTATAGCAGTTATCATTGCATGTGTGAACATATACTCAGTTAAGTAGTGACAGGCACATTCTGGGTGGGCAACACATTCATGCAGTGCAAACAAAGTTTAAAATGTGTGTCATCCTTTGTTCGACCAGGACAAAATACCTATTTCTGAAAGTCCTTGCTGCACCTCCTCCACCTTCTCCACTTGCAAGGCAACATAACAGGCGTCTGTCATCGTGTGGAATCAGGTTTGTAAACATTACTTGGGAGTAATAATGCGTTCTTTCCACCCTGCCAACGGGGCAGCAGCAGCAGCAGCAGCGGCAGCAGCAGCAGCTCCCCAACTTGTTTTTGCTAGCTGTGAGTGGGTGGCCCCGGTCAGCCACACAAACACCTCCTCTATCTATACTTGGCCAACAGGAGCATCTCTGAAAGGGACAGCGGATGTGTTTGTGGGCCTGAAGGCCTCAGCGATTACTAAAGGATAATCACACATGACAGTCAGCAGAAACTGCACTCAAGTGGAAATAAAATGGAAAGATAGTGGCTCCAAAAAAAGCTTTCAAGGAAGAGGTAGCAGGGAACAAACCAATAAAAGCAACAGAGCCTGTTTGTTGCGCCATATCCTTCTTTAGCAGAGCTATGACTAAGTAACATCCTGATTATTTCGTAGATCTCTGACACATGCCAGACTTCAATAGTACACACACACACACACGGGAGGACTGGGAGCCTTTGACTTACCATTAGGCCCTTTTACAGGCTTTGTGTCAAAGGCACCCAGCGGAAGAGCCGGAGGTAATCGCTCATCAAATGCAATGATGATGCATGAGAGCAAGGGAAGATGTTATCTCCCGGCTAAGAGCACCAGAGTAACGGATCAAGCTTTCCTGCAGTCACTCAACTTCTACATGTTAGATGTTAATGTTACAGCAAATACAATTCTGACAGTAAGTGAGGAATTAGTACTGGTCATGTTTTACCAACTACCAGAATAGTCTCTTGAGTTGACTCAAAGAAACGGGCTTTGTTCTGTTCTGTTAATTCAGCATACAGAGAAAGAGTCACCTGGTTGAACCCAGCGCTGTCAGGTAATCGAGGATTCGGTGAAATCAAGAGCATTACAGTGCCTGATATCCTGTGGGAAACTGATACGGGGCACCAAAGTCATCGTATTTACCATCCTGCGTGAGCAAGCAGGATGCTCGCAGAAAGGATCCGTGTCGCCAGGATCACAACCGCTAATTCATCCCTCCAACTTTCTCTGACGCTGGGATGATCTCTTGTGTCTGTGTGGTTGCGATTATAGCCAATGTTTACCCGGATCGCCCAGGAAGCAGAGGTGGCAGGAGGAGAGGTTTGCAAAAGAAGCGACTATTTCCATACACTGATGAGTGTATTGTTGTTATGTCATCAAAGCCCGACATCATTCCAAATATGTACCACTATCTAGTGGTACATATCTAGAGTAGCTGAGGGAGAGGTTCTACGGTTGAGTGTGTGAGTGTGCTACAGTGTATGTGAGTGTGTGTAATGTGCTACATGAAGCTGAATTTACGAGATTACACGCAATCAGTTATGACAGTACAGCATGTGCAACATCTGTCTCACACTGATCAATTCTACTGTTCTGATTGGTTTATAGCTCGTTACTACTGTGTGCTTTTCAGACATCTCTCAGACATGTCTGGTGATCTGGCGAAGCAGCCAACTGGAGCCAGACTTTGGCCCGTGCAAGCGCTTTCAACTCCATCATATGCTCACCTCCACTCTGTCGTCCCCCTCCGCCTGCGTAGCTCCCAGTGCCTGGCCGGCTGCTCTGCTGTGGTTCCGACTGGGAGAACTGGGGCGCCAGGACCCGGCCCTGACCCCGGTGAGCACTCGCCTGGCTGGTGTCCGGTGTCCGGGGAATCTTGGGCAGGCTTGCAAATGCAGGGACATAATCACCACTGATGTTAGGGAAAAGATGAGGAAGAGATAACATATGAGTCTAGCTCAATGTCAATCTGGTAGATTAACAGTGATCGATCCAACAGCACAAACATGTTGTATAAATTAGTACAAGTTACATGAAGACACAAAATTAAAACAAGGTGCTTTATGAACAAAGAGCACGTTCAAGGGGAACAAACAAGCACTTTTTACTACATTTACTGAGTCATCCTTTACTGAACTGCCCTTTATTGATCACCTTTTGCTAACGACATCATTTTTTTTTTACACGGTTGGAAGGATGGCAGGAAGCTCCTCCTTTAGTCTGGTGAACCGTGAGATACACTGCACACGTGAACAGATCTCATTTCACAACAGTTTCATAGGAAAAGACGCCGTGATTACACATGATAGCGGCGGTTTCACTTGTGTCATAACTCAGCCTCCATATCTCCTGATGTTGTCACAGTTATCAGCAGATATCTGCAGCGTCATATAGTTAAATAAATAAATATAATTAGTGATGAAAGCAGGTTGCTAAGGACTTTATCAGCCTGAATTCAAAAGACCTTCACCCTGTATTATAATGGATGGATGGATTTCAGTCACTCAGTCACAGTAATCTCGCTGGCTCCAATAACCCTGATATCATCAGGTATAATTGAGTATAATAAGTTGCGACCTTCATTCAATGAACACAGCTAGAAGCATATAAGATGTTCTAGACTTATTTGTGGAGCTGCATGTAGAAACGTTTGTTCATTAAAAGTAACAGTAGTAATGAAAGGAGAAGTTCACTGCACAGCATCAAATACATGGATTCTACGTGTGCAGCTTTGTGGAACTTAGATCAACACACAATGAAATGGTTGGGGAAGATGGCAACAAAGTGAACATAATTATGGGAAATTATAATACTGAACAGCTGTTTAACAGTTGGTTCTTGCTTCCTATTCAACGTCCAGACATCAGATCTGACGAATAAATCACACGAGCTATTTGTTTTATTCCTTTCTATGTTTAATGTTCAAATGGAGAAGTCAGGCTGGTTCCTTGTGCAGCTGAGTAAGTGTCAGGCAAAGGCTTTGCAAAATATCGTGTCAAGTTAAAAACAAAATACGCAGTATGAATTGCTGATCTAGCGTGTTTGTGCCAGGACTCTATTCATCAACAACAATGATTGTGTCCTAAAATCTTCTCGCTATAAAAGCCTTGTCCTCCACACCGGGGTGAAATGAGGCTACTGGAGTCAGACTCAGCCAGGCTGTATTGTAGAGGTGTTTTACGTTCCTGGGGACTGAAGGGGGGAGGGATAATTGATGAAGGGGTCCCCGGGACTCGTTACTCTTGGCAGGATTCAGGAGTCAAGTTCCTCTGGGATTTCTTTCAAGTGGAGAGGCGAGGGAGGTCCGTTTGAATGGGGCCCTTTGTGGGCGCTGCTCGTTTAAACGCATGTCACAATCTCGCGGACCGGCTTGGAAGAGCCGAGCCACCGATTGGTGTCAAAGAACGCTCGCCAAATGTCTCCCGGCAGACACACAACTACACTGACGCACATCTCAGCGTTACACAAACCGCTGATGACTTACAGCGGCTTTTATCTTATCACTCCCTGGAAACCTAAATCGGGTTCAGTCCCTTATATAGTGGTACCAAGCAGGTGTGTGCGACTTGTACTCACACCCATTCATGATGGGCAGTCTGAATAGCCGTTGTACTATAACTTCTGAAATAGCAACCTGATTGAAATGCCAGCAGGCTTAGCAGCGTCCTCCAAGGAAGTGGAGCTGAACCTCTCGTCATAGTTTATTCATGAGAGCTTAAAGTAAGTGATGGAAGTTTTTACAGTTGTTACCGTCATGGACAGGCCTTTTATACAAACAGGATGCGTGTGTGTGTGTGTGTGTTTTATGCATCTAATGTTTCCGTGTCAATTCACCTGGCTGCATGTCCGTTGTGTTCCTCCTGGGAACGTCCTTTTCTGGCCCGGCCCTCGTACAGGCCGTCCAAGTCCGACTCCTGGGACGAGCGGTCACAGTCTGAGTCTGTAGCTGCGTGTGAGTGACGGGGAGGGAAGATAAATCACACATCACGCTGTTTTGTCTCATATCAGATCATCATGAACAAGGACGCCACGATGGGTCTTGTGCTGTGCAGTGGGGTTGTTTAAAAAATGTTGGGCATTAGCCATTTGACGCCCCTTAATCCTTTGTTTGTGCTTTCTGAGGAGCTTTTCTTGCCCAGAAGACAAAAGGCAACACATCAAATGAACCCAAAATCTACAAAATAAAACCCAGCATGTGGAAGGGAAATTGAATCTTACCGCAAATATGCAACTAATTTCAGAGCGTGCAGTGTGTGCTAATAATGAGTCATTTGACCGCATGTGATGGAGAGCCAACATTTGGAAGATGTGCAGGGTATGAACACAAAGATCCACGTACCGACGCTGTGGCGTAGGGAGTCGGCAGAGCTCGGACGGTTGCCGGATCTTGTTGGAGGTCGAGAGTCGTACTTGGAAGGAGGCAGGTTTCCCTCGTCGCTCCCCTGTCTGATGTGAGCGTACTCCCCGTCCCTGCTGCCCTCACCTCCCTGACTGCCAGCACGGTAATCCCTACGAATGACACAGAAACACACACAGTACAGGTAAGTGTTTGTAAGGACATGCCTGAGGCCGTCACATCGAGAGCATTGTATGTTAAATAGTTTATTCAAAGCCAAGTTATATCAAATAGTAGATGAAGACTGAATTGCTTTACTATCATCCCTTCTTTGACCTACTGCTCCAGTTTAAAGGGCTGTTGGAAAGTCATTGTGCATGAAGGCATGAAAAGGTGAAGCAAAGAGGGAAACACAATCATTGTCAAAATGACCTGTTTAGCACCTCTCTTTGTTTATCATTGTCCAGTCTAATCGGAACTACGAGCTACCGGAGATTCTCTTTGTGCTCCCGTAAACCGATCGGCCTTGGCAGAAAAGGAGTCAACATCTAAAGATAGTTAGCGCTTATACGTGACAAAGCATCTGTGCCTGCAGAACAATGCGCGGCAACGACGCCCTGGAGCAAGAAACCGAACCCCGTCGCGCACACGCACTGTTTCTTAACCGCCACTTACTTGGTGGGAGAGGATGTTTGAAGGTGTGTGAGACTCACCCTGTGTTACGATGGGAGCTCGGGGTGACCGGACGCAGTAGGGGCTCATCACCACCTGGTTGGGGCCTCTTCGCTTTTGTCATGTTGGTCATAATCTATACAACCACAAACACACACGCAGGAGCATTAGCATGCTAAGAAATAACAATAACAATGGATATACATTTCATTATACTATAAAAATCTTCCTACATGACATCCTCACTACAGTCTGCAGGGATGCAGTTGGGAGACAAACATCCTGGAATGTCTCCAGATTGCCAATACTAGAATGAACTCCGGGGACAGAAGTGTCCGTTTTCAAGTCCCAGCTGTCCTCATGTGTCCAGGATGTGTTGTTTGCCAGTGTGAACGTGTTGTCTCGCATACAGTGACCCACATCTGTGACCCATTTAACTGAGCAGCAATCACCCAACAGGGGAGGAGCTGGTTTCATATTTTTGGAAGTCTTCCATTCAAACCAAAGTTGAAAAGGGAATTCTATTAGCGGAAGGAGTCAATGATGTTGTGTCTGTGTTGGGCTATGGACAATTACTGAAGAGACCTTTGTTGTGAGTGCTTCATTGCCTTTATGCTAAGCAGCTCTGTGTTCACCTTTCCTTCAGCACACCTTGATATCCCCTTGCAGGGAAAGGTTTGAAGTGCCTTCCTAAGTGAAATCAACAGCAGCCCACTTGTCTCTGTATTGCCTCCTTTAACTGTGTGGCCCCAGCAGATGCTTGTGTGCAGAACGCCTGGTCTGAGTAGGAAACTAGCAGCCAATAAGAGGTAGTGAGAGTGTGAGTTTTGCTTACTCCCAGATACTCGGTAGTGAGCAGACTCTCTCCAGACAGCTCGCCCGGCTGCGGTTGGAGGACTTCCTCTTTATCCAGGTCCGTCTCCATTAAATCCTCCTGTGACAAAATGAAACCATTTGAAACAGAACAGACACAAATGACTATAGTATGTCTGTAATTTAAGTCCTTATAGTCGGCATGCTGTGACAGTATGCGTTGCAATAATGAAATCAAAGTAACGTTCTGATCTCTGGCAGATTGCTGTAACCTTCATAAGAACTTCTCATTTGCTAACGCTGTTATCTAAAAAGCATTTCCAAATTTGATCTCCAATTCTCAGAATGATTTTTATATTATCTTGATAGCCAAAAATAATCTGCACACGCACACACACATAGAGGCAGGAGACACACAATGTCTGTGTCGCGTCAAGATTATCATCTATAGGTTTGACAGTTCAGTTTTTGGGATTTTTTTTTCAGATGATTCTGGTTCATATAATTATGTGTGTGTCTGTTAAATAATGTTAAGATGGGCATATTATATCAGGCCGTAACCTATCCATGTCTAACAAGCTGGGGAAGACTCACATCATTGTCATCCTCTTCCTCTTCATCGTCCGACTCTGGGCCCTCTTCCTCAGCTGGAGGGTAAAGACCATCAGACCATCAATAACAAACATGAAAAACAGCCTTTGATCAGACAGTCAGTATCTCAGAAAGACAAAACACACAGACGAGCCACAGAGCTTCATGTCTGCATGCTGTCATTTCATTTCCTGCTATGGGACTCACCAACACCACTTTCCTTAAACCCAAAAATACCACTATTCTACTTTAAATCTACAATCAGGGCCATAAATATTTGGACTTTGACACAATTTTGGCTCGGCACACCACCACAATAACATATAGAACATATAGAAATGGCTGTAATTCCTCCACCGTTCACCTGATTTGGATGTAAATACCCTCAAATTAAAGTTGAAAGTCTGCACTTGAATCTTCATTGTTTCATTTCAAGTCCATTGTGGTGGTGTACGGAGCCAAAAGTCTGAAAATTGCATCATGTCCAAATATTTATGGACCTGACTGTATGTTCGACAGCATTTTCTTCTTAAATGTACATGTACAGTAGTTAGACACTGCATGCATAGTCATTAATTAAGCACATTGTAAATGGAATTGTAGATCCACTGACCTGAGTGTAGCTGCTTAATGATGAACTTAATCTGCCTGTTCAGATCCGGGTTGTCCTCTTTGCTGTAGCAGCGAAGAATCTCCTCTATACTCTACAAACATGGGTGGGAAACTTATTACATTTTCATTGTGGATTTGACTTCACATACATCACACAAGGTAAAGACATGTACACATGAGAAGTACAAGTTGAATGATTGTGAGGGCTGTATTATGATTATTTGTGTGGTCTTTCTTCGAGCCCCGGCTCACCAGTGTCTGTGTACAGCTACTGAGTCTTATAATAGTGAACACCTGTTGGCCGGGCAGTGACAAATGCAGGAAGACAAAGAAGGAAGACAGACGCAGAGCAAAACACAAACCGAGTCCGTTTCCTCAAAGCAGGTGAAGCTATTTCTGCTATCTCACCATCTCTTTGGCTTCCTGCCTCACAGAGGGAATACACAGGATACTGTACAGGGCTCCGTTCACATACGGCCGAATCTGAAACACACAAAGACACTTCAGCGGGTTCAGATCCAAAAAAACACCAGATACGTGTCAAGATCTATGAAATACAATATCTCTGTAAATAAATTCTTCGTTATTATTTCTTATTCATTGGAGCCTGTTTGTTGGAATCCAGTCAGTCTACTTTGAGATGACCTCTGTGTCCACATCTTCTTTATGGTCTCAGGTGAGATGTTAACAGATTGCATGGATCTTATTACCGGCATATATTTTTATAACCAGGCGGCTAAAATAAACTCACGACTTAAATGATAACTGAGGTCGTTGGCAACTTTTCAGAGAAATGAACCAACCTCTATCAGTGTGTGTCTATTACAGACATTGAGCATGGGACATGTGTGTGCAGGCGTTGACAGGTGTGTGTGTGCGCTTCACCTCGTAGTTCTCATGTCCAAGGAGGTCAGTTAGAACCTTTAGCACATGCTTTGCGTTCTCTGCACACTTCCTCCTTCCTGTACAAAGCAAGCAATCCAACATGAACACACTCGTTCTCCACTTTTCCTACAGTCTGACCTCCTCTGCTTCTTTCTCTCACTGACATTAATAAGTAATGCTGCCAATGAAACGGAAAAGCACCGGGAAGTTGTCTATTGTCATCACACAGGAAGAAAAACATTCCTGCCTCTGTTAAACTATCCTAAAAAAAAACCCTGCTTTCGTTGAAACAGTAGATATTACATGAAAACAAGTTGTGGTTGTGTTCAATTGGCAATAAACAGCTTCCCTCAAAGCTTCCCCAACACTTTCGTGATCCTGTTTTTTGTACCCGTCCCTCGTCTCTACCTTTTGTTCGCAGACACAGGTTCATGAGAAGAGCTGTGGAATACTCCAGGGTGTAATCACTCAGGCAGTCGGAGTCATGCAGCTCATCCACCAGCCAGCCAATCAGATCATCTTCTATCATGGCCGTCTGCAGGCTCCTCCTACCAAAACAATAACAAAGAGAACGTTTGAGATCTTCTAACACTTTAAGGCAACCAAAGCAAGATTGTAATAATCTCTTCCATCTTTTTCCACCCTCTCCTTCATCAACATAACAATACTATGTTAAGTCTCTCAGTTCCTGTAGGATAGGTGATAATGGTTGTTCACTAAACAAGAACACTCCACTACCTGAGGCTGAGTTTCTGCAGAGCCACGAGCACATTCTCTCTGGCCAGCGAGTCTTTTTCCTCCACCCGCAGCGCCTCTGTCAGAAGTTTCAGAAGAACGGGGATCTGTGAGAGATAAACCCGACCTGTGGAGTCAAGATCAAAAGGCAAAAAATAAGCCTGTTAAAATTGTCATTCAGTGTGCAGCATAATATACGTTACACTAATGAAGCCCTTTATTTGCTAATTAATGCAGGTTCACATGCACACTGGTGAGCATGGTACAAATCCCAAAGGGAAAAGCTTCCAAAGAGTTTTCTGACAGACATTCCTATAATTATATTTCTCATTACATAATCGTAGGAAAAACAACATGTTCTTCTGTTACTGGAAAGATCATTAGTGTTCTTCTATTCTCCTGAATGGAGAGTTATGATAAAGACCTCTGAGGTCCTCCTTGACTCTGTACATCTCCAAAATGTATCCTGTCGGACGATGACTCATCGCACGATGAAATAACCACACTGAACCAACTTTAACAGCGAGTGAGCACTTACCCTCCGCAAGGGAAGCAAATGCATTGATGAGACGAGCCATGTACTGTCGGACGATCTCGTTCTTCGACCTCATTAAGTGAAGTACGGTTTTCTACGGAGACAGGAAATACAACACGGAAATTATATCTAAAGAACTTTAAGATCAAATCTGGATTATTTGCCTAGTTTTTGTACCAGAAAATTATACCATGTTCTTTTATTACAGCGTGTGTCATGTACTGTTTTGTAATACTATATTATATTTATTTCGTTAATAACAAATCCTTCACTTTTTATATTTTATTTTACAGCTTATTTGTACAGTCGACTTTTACATTCAGGCTTGTGCATGAAATATGTTTAAATACAGCAGGCGAGGGGCTAAAGAGGAGCATCATATACATCAATATATCATTTCAACAATAAATAAGTCCTTTTACAATTACAATGAACCTGTAAAAGCTCGACTTGCTGTATTGTTCCTGTAAAACAAACCTGTACCTGCTTTGTGCTGTAGCGTTCCAACATGTCGTTGCTGATGTAGGCCTGAAGCACAGTGTCTCTCTGCTCACCGGGAAGTGAGCGAGTCAGCCGCTGAAAAATGTGAGAAACATACGAGGAATCGAAAGTCAAGAAAAAGGGAATATGACTGGTAGGAGAAACTACAAGGTCAAATATTGTCAACAGGGACGGATGAAAGTTTGAAAAAGACCGACTACGGCCCGAAAGTGGTTTTAGAGTCACAGCAGTACTATGAGGTAGAGATGAACAATAATATGAATACATTCAGATCTGACCACAAAGAATAAAACAATATGTGGAAAATAAACCAACCCAGCGAAGTGCTTGAAGCAGCAGGGACCTGAGTCGGTCTGATCCTTGGACCAGGTCTTTCTTCAGTTTGTCGTAGTCCAGTGAGGGCAGCATGGGTACTTCCTTAGACCTCCTGAGGATGAGTAGGAAATAAAACAACTCAGCTATGTTTGACAATGCTGCCACACAGCATCAACCCACATAGATTATACATGACATATTCTCAGGAGATTGTGGATAAGCCAAACGTGTTAAATTCAAGACTTACTGTGGTGCAATGGAAGCTCGCAGCATTGAGGAGGCCTAAGAGAACAAGTGAGATCCACAAAAGATTTTAGAATTTGATTATGATGTTCAGACTGCTCATGACTTTAGTGTTTTAGTTAAAGAGCACTACTGGGTAAGTAGGAGTAAATACTAAGGTTGTTAAAGGTTGCAGGATTAGTCAGGTTTTTTTCTCTAAACTTTAAATGAGAATGTGACAAATGTAGTGTATGAACATGCATAAATCATGCTTGTGGTACATGCGGAATTCCCAAATCTGTAGTACTGTTTGGCAACATCACCCATGCAGTCACCGACGAGTAAAAAACATGTGTTATAAGTTAAAGAGTATCATACGGGGCAGGTTAGTGTGATACAGCCATCCCTTCGTTTGTTACACCTCAGTTTACTTGTCCTGTTCGGCCCTAACCTTAACGGGTAAGAAGGCCTCTGAACAATGCAATCTGAGTGGTGGTGTGTGTTGAGGGGATCTTCAAAGAACTAATTATTGGTGTTTTTTTGAGGACTGGAATCCGATCTCAACCGCGGAGCAGCGTGAGGTCGAGGCAGTGATCCATGTCGTCTGAGGTATCGTGATCTGGAAATGTTTTTGCTTTGGTGTGCGGCAGGCGACACATAAGTGGAGACGACCATTGATATCAGGATTTCTTCCCAAATTCCTTTTTCCCCAAAAATATTTCAGTTCCTCTGAAGCATGCCGTAAGGCAAGGGGACATGTTTCACTGTGATATTTGACACTGGGGGCGGGACCCTGGACCTCGACCTACATAAGGGCGACTGCATATTTATATTACACAGAGCAATTATTTTGGATACATGTAGAAGATATAAGAACTACACCGCCTTTCATCTTAAAGTGTTTGTTCACAGATTTCCCCTTATAGCAATTCAAATGTGAAGATAACACTGACCATATTGTTTTGTGGCCTGGGAAAGAAAAAAGTTTTCATTTTTAACTCAAGTGAGGCGAAACATCCCTTTAAAATATGACATTCTAGTAGGAACCAAAGAAGAACCGGCAGGGAATAGTGTGAGTACAAAGGCAGTCCAAGAAGGTTATCTGTAGTAAAGGAAGGGGGGAGGCACACAGGGACAAGGAGAGGAGGACGAGATACGGCAAGGCACGAGCAAGATGGGAAGTGGAGAGCAACTCAGGGACCTGAGGGCTGACATGGAGTAAAGATGAAAACATATGAAACTTACATAGCCATCATCATAGGGACTCATAGAGTAATACCCCTTTGCAGACAAAAGCATCACACACGCAAAAACACAAACACACAGAAAGAAGTTGTTCAGTTCAAACCGGAAACAGGAGTTCAACACTAAAATGAAGCCTAGAAGCATGTATGTCATGGCATCTCTTCCATCCACTTAATTTGATCGATTTCTAAAACATTAAGATTTCTAGTCATGGTTCTCGGTATGGACGGCCCTTTAACTGTATCCACATGTAGCGTTATGCTTCTATCAGTGAGATGTGAAGGAGAGTGAGGGAGAACAAAGGGTTGCTTTCACTCACAGTGCCAGGCCTGGTGAAGTCAGTGCTCTGCACGACGCTCTGCCTCATCTGGCTGCTGAACAGGCGAACATACACACTCTGCAGATACTCAGGGGAGATCTGCAAAAAAACAAAACATAGCAGGCCCCTTGAGCTTTACTGTGTGCAGGAACAGGGAGGTTAGGGCTGTGTTGTCATTTATTGTCTGTGTCCTCTAGTAGCATGCGTGTGCAGGTGTGCATATAAAAAAAGGTCATTTGTTAATTTAAGGCTTTGACTATGCAATCATCACCGCTCGTTAGAGCATCGTTGTGCGTCAGTCTTTGTGTATCCGTCTTGTACTTTTCTCAATGTACTTTGCGCCCACGCCTCAAGAAATACGATGTGTGTTTGTTTGCTTCACAGTCAACCTGACCAACCATTTTTCCGCTGACGGTGGCCTCCAGTGAGTCAACCAGCTCAGCGGTGATTCCTATCAGGTTGTGGTAGTCGGCCTGCATCTTGTTGAACTTCCGCATATAGCTGGCGATGCGCCGGTCCGACTCCACTAGCTGGAGCTGTAACTGCTGCATGGCCTCTGTGCAAAAGAACACAAACACAGTAAATAAACTACATACAAGTAACACTGTTGTTTCTGTATCTCTCATGACATGCAATGTTTAATTTGAAAATTGGAATAAGAAATGACCGAATGGATGTTAACCCTTAGGAGTCTTGGCCTGTTTAAGCCATTTTAAAACTATGGAAAGTCTATATATTCATATGAAAGTTATCATTAGATAAATGGAGAGATGTACAACACTGCCACAAGATGATCATTTGAGAGAGACATTCACCTTTAGTACTCTTTCCTCCCTCCTTCTGTGGGATGCCTGTTAAAGATTATACACTCATTCATGCACTAATCTCTGCATTCTACATTATTTATTTAACCTTAGCCGATGAACCTCTGTACAGTGACGTATAATTACAGAGTTTGTCAAGGTGTAATGTTCCTGATGAGGCAAACACAGAGGATGTTTTACATCCTGTTTGAAGCAGGGAATGGCTACACAGAAACCATTTGTTTAAGATTAAGCTAATCTGTTTGACTGGGTAATGAGACACCGGCATTGATGTGCAGTATTTGATCGTTTGTTTTAAAGGGTAGATTAATTTCCGCCCTTGCATGCGCAAATACTGCTAATATCTAGTGTTTTTTTTTTTTACATGAACATGAGTAACAGGTCAGAATAAATATAGCTGATTATGAATGCAGAGCAGAGGAAGAGTTAGCACAATATGAACAGAACATATCTGGGCAACAGGTATATGAAAGGTTAATGAATTATTTAGCTGCTCTCTGGCCTCAGTTAAAACCCTGAATCTTGATTTTGTTTCTCCACTAGTAGAATCATTATTTCAGAGCCAAGTGCTAGAGATATTTCTCCAAAGGCCTCCATCTGTATATTTCAGAGTCATACTAAAGATAGAATATCATCATCTGCGATTGATGATAAATGTCATGATGAGACACTTGATTTAAAAAAAAAAAACAAGTGTCAGCTGCTGAGACAGTGAACTTGCACCCTTTTAATAATTTCTCAGCACTAACATGTGAGTATGCCACAATAAAGGATACATATAAATTCAGCAGCCTTGGGATGTTGGAAGGTTTAAGTGTCACAGATAGAAACTGCTCAAGCTTATCCTTCAACTTCGGCATCCAGGAATCCTAAATACACATACATAAAGGAAAATATAGTTATTCAGGAAGTGGAACTGAGTGATAATGTTCCAGACGTAATATCTTGCTGGCAATGACCGACAAGCTAATGTTCTATAATTTGCTGAGAACCTGGAAGAGATCTTTGAAGGAGGGGTGGACTCTGGGGTTTGAAACGTAAGGCAAGGCATAGTAAGGCAGAAACTCTGTGTTCTGGCTCAGCGCCCCTCCCCGGGTCTCCAGGTACTTCTTGAAGCTGGAAATCCTCTCGTCAAACTCAGCCTGGTCCTGGAAACAGATTGGGATTCCTCTGTTCATTTATGGGAATACTTTGGCAAAATGTCCATAGAAATCATGACATGATTTAAAACAATTCACCGTTGCATACACGTATTTTTTTTAAATTATATGATTCTGTCTCATCCTGTCTAAGAAAACACAAGAGGTAGAACTTAAGTATCTTTATATTCCGAGAGAATATATACAATGCAACGTCATGCTTACTTGAAGGTGCATCAGACAAGCTTTAAAAAATGTTGAAGTAAAAGAATAACATGAAAGATTGGCCACTGGAACATGCTGACGAAGGCCAATAGCACCGCTTAGTGGACATTTTGAAGAACAGCAGATAATTATATTCAGCTACAAGGAACAGTTGCAGACAAGACAGGAGTTGCAATGAAATAATTTGATTTTGTTTGCAGATAACCTGAAAAATGCACATGGTAAAATATCATAAGGAAAAGTATGAAAAGAAGAAGAGGTCTACACACTTGTCTACCGGGGTGCCGTCTCAGCGGGTAGATAGTGAAGTGGATGTGAAGGTAGAGCTCCAGGCTCTGGGCCTCAGCATCTGTGTTGTTTACTGCAGAGGGAATATTCTCTGTCCACAGTTCAAAGAATACTTTGTGGTCTCCATCATCAAAGGAGCTGAGGAGGTCTCTCTGTTTAGGAAAACAGGGTCAAAGAGAAGTGGGTGAGAAAGAACAACGAAATCCACCACCATGAACAACATACAACAAGGCGCTAATTATTGTTGACCATGTCATTTACATTATCATGCTCTGATAACTGATGAACATAACATGAAAAAAATATTGAAAAAAAATACAAATGGTATAGCTGTAGGAAAATGTTTTAAAACCTGAGTATAATTGTACAACCAGCGGGGCAATAAACATCTTGAAGCTTGAATCTAATAATAATTTGATCAATTACCTGAATGATACGAGTCTTTGAATCTCTAAGCGTGCTTCCTTGTGGCTTTGAGACGAGCTTGCCTTTGCTTTTGCATTCCTTGTCGAAACTGTGAAAGGTCTCTTCAAATTCCTCAAACTTCAGGTACTACCAAAGACGGAGAACAATTTAAACAGTGCAGAATGGAGCTGCATTTCAGGGTTATCTTTATAGTGTTGAGGACATATTAAACTTGTTGAATATGATTATCTTGTAGTGTGCTGTCTCAACTACTTTACCTCTTTGATCATCCCAAGAAGGTTGGCTTCAGTAGCCAAGATGTCTCCCATCTTGGCTTCCCCTCCAGAACTCATGCAAGTGTCCAAGATTTTTTAAAACACATAGAGACAGCAAACCGTTCTGCTCTCATTAAAAGAGTTAAACCTGCAAGAACATAGCAGTACAACTACGTGTTAATATTAATTTGAATCATATGAAAAACTACAGCACTGAAATGTCATCACAGACCCCAACCTTCAGGTAATCGAAAGGTTTCAGTGAAACTGTTATTTCTACTGGCATGTAAAGCTATAAAACCATAGCGTGATTAAAAAGCCCAGAACTGAAATTGCATTACAATTTGACATATTCAACCAGCCTCAGTAAACCACAACCGAAAAGTGAAGTTAGCTGCTAAGTTAATTTAGCGCATACGCTAATCAGAGCACGTAAACATCATTCTTACCTTATGAGCACATCATGTACCGTGAACATGAGATTATATTGCCATTTATCGGCTGTGGAAACGCAACGTTACATAGTCAATAATCGGCAAGGTAACCTTATCTGGACTTCACTTACACGGAGATTAGTCACTAGCCATTAGCTAGCAACAGTACACAAATAGGACGCTAACTCACATAGCAACCAAATGGTTGGAAAGTGGAAGCAAATGCCGTAAATAACGTCGACACATTGGTACGCGCTCACATGTAAGCGTGACTAGAATTGGTTTGGTTTCATATCTGACATAACTTGTTTCGACTTCTTTGTGAAACAAGCAAGATGCTATTCTAGACATTTCTTTAAAACTGTAATCTATCGGGAATTGTTTTAATTATGTGAGCAATTTGAAAATATGCTTCACAGTGACGAAAGCTAGATAGCTATCAGATATATCCACTTTTCACAATTTTCTTTGTGAATTTAATAGTTAATAATAACATTTCGCCCGCCAAATGTAATAACAAACAAGCTAATGTCCATGGTTAGGACTCAACCGGAAGTAGTTTGCGTGTCAAAGGTTGAGCACGTTCTCCCTCCCCGGTACAGTCTGTAGACACATTGCGATCAATGAAGCTTTATCAAAATAAGACATTTAGCTCACATTATAACTGCACGCTTTGACATACACACAGCAACCGAGTGACTGCGAAGCGAGTGTGTGCACGAAACAGGAAAACAAAACGTAAGCGCTTCATCTCATTTGAGGTAAGCTTCGGGAAATGAGTGAACCACATGCTAATGCTAACAGCTAGCCTGTGTATTATACAGTTAAAGTTTAATGATGACAACTTTCAGGCTAATTCAAGTAAAGTATGACTGACAGCAACTTCTGCATAATAAAGTTTGTTGAAGGATTTAATAACTTAAACAAAATTAATTCTGGTTATACGTGTTTTGCTGATGTTGGTTACCTTTGTTGTGTATTGGCTCCGCAGAATAGGATGGCTTCTCATCATTGTTTTGTATAACTTTACCTCAACTAAACTAGCAGTACTGATTAAACATTTTTCTAGTGTCTGGAAGGCTAGTGATCCTTGTTTTACTTTAGATAGTAGATTTTACATTGTACATTGCACATTTCACTGCAATCTTCGACACTTCAGTGCCACAATTCAATAGTTTAAAAACATGACATTGAAAATGTTAATCAATCTTTCTTCATCACAAGATTAAACATGACCAACTGCCAATACAGTCAGAACTTCCTGTGGATGTCACTTGTTTACAGTCTGTCTCTTATATGTCCTCCTCCTCTTTTCTCTTGTCCTTTCTATTTTGATAAGCAGGGAGAGAAATGGCTGGAATTCTTTTTGAGGACATATTTGATGTAAAAGACATTGATCCAGATGGCAAGAAGTTTGACAGAGGTGTGTGATGCATATAGTTTTTATATTAGAATTACGTGCACTTTCAGTTCTACAAATGGGTTTGTTTAATGTATGTGCTAGAGATATTTTTTAGTGCATCTTCCATTCAACAGTGCTGATTAATTATGACTGATTATTTACCACAGTCTCTCGTCTACATTGTGAAAGTGAATCTTTCAAGATGGACCTCATCTTGGATGTGAACATTCAAATCTATCCTGTCGACCTTGGTAAGGATGCAACATTTCTGTTATTTATTTTCATTCTTCTTGTCATTATAGTAATCGTCCTCAGTTACAAATCATTTATTTGACTCTTCATAAGTTGTCAAAAAATGATTGGCGCACACTCACTTACACCCTCATGGTTTGATGTTTACTGGCAAACTCTGTCTCACATGCAACTCTTTCTGGTGTTTAGTATGAAGCTAAATCCAAAATGTAATATACAAAATGTTCCCCACAGCTTCTACATGTTACTGCAGATTGACACAATGCATCAAAAGCGGTCTTAAGTGCACAATACAAACTCAGTGTTCACTTGTTCTTCTCATTAAGGTGACAAGTTCAGACTGGTGATTGCCAGCACGTTATATGAAGACGGAACACCAGATGACGGGGAGTACAATCCTCAGGATGACAGGCCGTCCAGGTACCGCGGTTGCCCTGCTGTTTATTTAAAATGCAGATGTTATCAGTCTATAGAGAGACTGTCTCCTGTGGTATCGAGTGTTTTATTGCTTGTTCCGAATTGTGCTCTTGTTTGACTTTGCTCAAATTTTACAGGGCAGACCAGTTTGACTATGTGATGTATGGGAAGGTCTACAAGATCGAGGGTGATGAGACTTCAACAGAAGCAGCCACACGCCTGTGAGTGATGTCACCATTTATTCACATTTACAACCTCCATTTTCATATGAATAAAAATCAAACCAGAAGAATAAATTGTTTTAAGTGAACTATCATTAGTGCTTTGTTTTAAGCAAGCGTCATAATATATGTTAGAGTATGTTTCTGTTTGAGAAGAGGGGTTGCACATGAAAACAAGGTGCCTTTCTAATAAACTTAGTAGTTTCTCTTTCATTAGCTTTAACTTGTATGAATCGGTTCCTCTACTTTCAGCTCTGCATACGTGTCTTACGGAGGCCTCCTCATGAGGCTGCAGGGCGACGCCAACAACCTCCACGGCTTTGAGGTGGACTCCAGGGTGTACCTGCTCATGAAGAAACTGGCCTTCTAAAATTCAACTCCGCTCACCCCATTTATCCTGGTTCTTCCATGTCCGCAAGCAACCTTAAAGTCGTACAGAACTGTGTACTGAGAGAGCATTCCAAGAACTGGTTACAGTCAGAATACATGAAGGTTGTAAAAAAATGGATTGGATTGGATTTTTATTCTCATAGTACAAAATGTTTCCTGCAAGGAGAAAGACTGGTGACTAAAGACTGACACTGAAGAATAATTGCAACCTCCATCTGCTGGCAAACTGTAAATAAAGATTTTTTTTTTACAAAAGGAGTCCTGAATTGTCAATGACCTCGCCTTATACTGTCTGGGAGGATTCTCAGCGCTATATAAAGAGAGCTGGACTTGTCGGAGGTTCTTGAAGACATTATTTCGATATTTATACCTGCGGTAAATGAATGAAGGACTTGCATGTCTGGCAAATATGCAACTCTGAAGTCAAGAAAAGCTTTTTGAAGAAACACTGTGATGCTGTTGTTCCCAAATCTTGTCTTACAAGGCTACACATCAAAATAAGTTTATACATGTAGCTTTGCGTTATGATTAAGTATTGTGTTCACACTGGGCTTCAGTTGGATTCAGAATGACGTCAGCAAATGTTGCAAGACGGGGAATGTCAAACTGTTGCATCAGAAGCTTAATATTATCTTCTTTTGAGTAAAAGTATCACCTGCTGTTCGACTACTTGGCTGATAAGTTATACTGTAAACTGACAGAATAGAAGGTGAAGCATGAACAAGACTATCAGGCTCTACTTGTTTTCCTTATTTTAATCTCTTGAAAAGACTGTCAGAGTCAACGAGGGTGGATGGAATTTAACAGTTCTCAATAGGCTGACATCTGAAGTTACAAAAGAGGTTTGATTCCATTAAGACATTTATCTTTATGTGTGTAGTTCCCAGAGTTTCGTAAGGGCCACCGTAAAGTTGCTGCTTTCTCTTTTGGCAGCTCGTAACCTTCCAAACATGCTTTGCATGAGCTCTTGCTACACTTCTCAGGTAGGTTGGTCCTTGCTAGCAGAAGAATGAATGAACAAGCATGCCTTGGCATGTTGTATATTTGCTTCCATGGCATCAAACTAAATATGGACACTCACGAGCCAAAATTAAATTAAGGGTAGAGCTGAAAGGGGCAGCTGTTGGCTGGCCAATGTCAGTGGTAATGGATGTCACAGGGTGGTGGTCAATACTGCAAACGGCTCAACACTTCTGATATGTGCATGGAAACTCTTATTAACTTCGTTTAGATTTTAACGTGGGAATTTTGTAGAAAGAGTTTTTTTTTTTCAGGAAAAAGTAATTTTTGTAAGCCTAAATTGACAGTTATGTTTGTCAGATGTGCTGATCAGCATCTTTACATTATGTGGCCAGACAGAGAGAAGTATTTTGTTTCCATTGAAATATTCTCATCAGCCAACATAGAAAAGAAATTTGCCCTCTAGTCATATTGTAATTCTGCCAAATTGTCGTTGGATGCATGCGTCTGTGACACGCATCTGAAGGCAGGTTGGAGTGAGGAATAAGCGTCTGGGATTGGGCCAAAGTCTTTAGGATACCGGAAGTGATGTACAACTGCGCACTGCGCAGTAGCGTCCAGGGTGCGATTTGCTTTTTGCAGTATTTGTATAGACACCGACATAACCTGTCCTGGGGGTTCACATACAAATACTGTCACTGTGCAAACTCCCCGATGAGGTTCGGACAACAATATGCATTGTACGGATCCATGCGGACAGGCGTCATGATGTGCGCCAGTCGGCTCTAATTGGAAGCACGGCACTCGGGATTATGTCATCTGTGTTTGGTTGGGGGACGAGAATGCACATGCATCTTGAGGAATAATGATCGGTCCAAGTAAATAGCAGCCGACTGCGATGGATAATCGACGGAAAAAGAAGCTGACGTTTTTTACCATCGGGCTCATCTTTCTCCTGAGCGGCGTGGAATATGGTAAAGTCTGTTTTTTTATCTGTTGGAACACGGACAGAGGACGTTAGAGTGGGACAGACATCAGTTAATGATAGTGAATGCTAAACCATTGATGTACGACATTTACTATATGTAAAGCGGTAGTTTCAGACAACCACTATTTATTTATGATCATGTTTAACTATGGATACATGTTGTAGCTGAATTTAGTGGTTTGGCAAGTTGGTGACTGTTTGAGCCTCTTATCATCTTGCATTTCTACCTAAGAATAGAAGTTTGCAGCCATTGCATTCACCTATATGGGAAAGAATACCATATGTGACCAGGGCTGTCACCAGGATTCTGTATTACCTGAGGTCAGGAAGTCTGTAGCCCCCCTCCACACCTTACAATTGTATTTTCACTGGAATTGTATCAGCCTACATTTATTTATTTATTCATAAAAACTTAATTTACCTTAAGAAAGTCACAGAATCCAAACTCTAAATTGTCTTTATAAACCCTTAAATACCCCAGAGCAGTATTGCAGATATTACCTCCTTTTCTGACACCTACTACAGGCTGTAGCTTTAGATGTTTACATTAAATCTCAATGTAAGTGTGTTTATGAGAACCTTTATACATATGTTGTATAATCCAGGGTTAAAAACATGTAGTACCTTCACAAAACTCTACCTAAGGTTTGTGTGACTAATGCATAGATTGAGTACTCCAGTCGTCCAAACAGCACTGACCAACATAATCCTATCACTGCCACATAAGAAGTCTTTGTCAGGGCGGTGACACAGTTCCATTCACAAGCTGACATTTTAAGCTATTACTTCTCCTTTGGAATTTGCAGAGAGCATGTCCTAGTGTGTGCAGCCGACCCAGGAAATGATTTGTATTGGCTCAGCACTCCTTTTGGAGGATGTACCACTTCCTCCAAAGTGGAACATTCAGAGAAAGTTGAAATCAAAGAAACACAGCACAGAGTCTGCAATTGTCTTCCCCCTTTCACTTTATCTCACAATTCATTTCTAGACCTTTATTTATCGACTTTATTATTTTGTATATTGTTATTATTCTTTCCCATCAGCTGAGCATGGCTGGTCTTAGCACTTGAAGGTGTGTTTTCTATTGAGCTGATAAAACACCTAGCTGATCTGCGGCTGTGGTCAAAGGAGCGGCTTTAAACGGTGGATGAACATTGTGTTTCCTGTGCATTCTTCACAATAAAAGTCCTTTGTTATTGCGATACCTAAAAGCTTTTATTCTGGAGAAGCGAAATCAGGAAACCTAACACGTCTTCGCTACGGCTAAAATTAAACATGAAACAGTAGAGCAAAGCAGATAAACTATAAACAGCATAGTTATTTGTCTGCCTACAGGCAAGTTGACAGCCCCTTTGTTCTGTGATCTTATTTTGTTCGACATGTTGCTGGTTTTCAAGCCGTGACTAGACTTCGAGAGATAACTCAACCTCACTTATTCCTCCCCAGCTGTGATATTGCCCACAATATGGAAGTACCTGCAGACATTAGATGCACCACCTTACTTCCTGGGCTTGGCCCTATCAGCATTCAGCTTGAGTGGTCTCCTCTCAGGACCGCTGTTTGGTCTTTTGTCTGACAAAACACAAACCACCAAGAAGATAATCCTGTTTGCCAACTTTTTTGAGATAGCGGGTGAGTCCACACTCCTCTTGCACTCATATTTGTTTTATAAATACTGCTATAACGTACTCAACTTCTCTTATCAAAAGCATATTTGTTGTTCTATTCACACGTTTTGAGTGTTTTTCAATGACTTTCTACTTTGTTTCTCCCATTCTTTTCTCGTTCCAGGTAATTTCATGTACTTCATGGGCTTCTCCAAGTGGCTCTTACTGTCCAGCAGACTGGTGGCAGGTGAAGTCATAAAACATGTTTAGCGAAATATTTCTCTAAATAAAACAACCTTCAACATTTCACTGTTGTAAAATACCAACGTATGTGTTTTCCTCAGGCATCGGCGCAGGCGCTGGCTCATCCATCTTTGGCTACCTGACCAGAAGTACGGCCCCGGACGATCGCGCTACTGTATTCGCCACTGTCATGGCCTGTCGACAAGCTGGCCTTCTGATTGGTTAGTGCTCCTTTGCGGTCTGATGGCAAGTATCAAAGGCTGCCTGCTGATCATTTGAGTTTAATTAATATCAATGGGATGGGGTTTTTCCTGCCATTAAGCATCAGTCATGTTTACTGCCCGGGTCCCCTCAAGCTACATATTGGGGATCATATTTGGAGGAGAGGGCGGGGCTGTGGTGGGGCAACAGTACCCTGAATAAGCCTGCCATTGTACACACTTGTCAATCACAAGGTAGCCGAGGCCTAGAGTATCTTACTGTACTACCATCGTGTATTGCACTCTAAATGGAGAACAATGTACAAAATGAACATGTTTCTGTATTGAAGAGGAATTGAAACAAGTGAATTAGGGCACAAAATGAGTGGGAGAATTTGTCAGAGGTCAGAATTCATGTGAGAGTTAAGGTCAGATCCTCATGACCTGTATACAATCACACTTCCTTTTGCAGCTGGCGATTAGTAAGAATGCAGATTTAAGTAGTTTGCATTGGCTTCACTTTTTGAGTCCAGAAAGATCTGTCCTGCTCTTTATTTTACCGTCTGTTGTTAAAAAATACATTTAATTTTGCTTTTGATGCAGGTCCTGGATTTAACATCTTCCTCAGGCTGTGTGATTTCCAATTGGGTCCTTTTGTGCTCAATAAATATACTGCACCCGGGGTAAGGAACCAAAGAGGCTCATTGATTACTAAAGGAGTTGCAATGAACATTTAATCTTTTGCACAGATGATTCATTGGCAGCAATTTTGATAATTAAATAATTTTTTTAAGGGAAAAGCCAAACCATTTTGAGACTGTTTAAATTGAACTGTGACTTTAACGTTCCTCTTCTATCCTACACAGTTGTTCATGTGCGTGCTGTGGATTCTCCTTCAACTGGCTGTCGTCTTCATGTACTGGGACCTTCCACCCACCGTGAGGGGGAAGCAGACCTCGACAGTAAAGAGCAGGGTGGTGGAGAACGATCGAGGGCTTGCGGATGATGAGGAGGAAGAAGATGCGGAGGAAAAGCCACTAATAGCTTCCAACGAGCTGACGGGGTCTTACGGCTCAGTGGAGACCCCCAACCTGCACAGGAACCACACCTCTGCTGCTTCCGATGCAACGGAAAATCAAATTTCCCCGCCTCCATCTCCGGAGCCAGCGGAGTCCCATGAGTCCTCCAGCCCCTTTAAGAATTTCAGCATGTCCCGAGGTATCATTTTATTTTGAGGTTGACAAGTAGTTACGGCATTT
>CAAKHC010014018.1:0-16794 GCA_901007825.1 Macroramphosus scolopax | reverse complement strand
CACGATGTGAACCAAACCTTTGTTTTGATTTTACTCACAGAGCAGAGCAAATGTCCAACGTCCAAAATGCTGCAAGGGTCGCATCCGGCAACGACCGAGGAGACTTCTGGAGGCTGAGAGGTCAAAGGGCAGCGAAGAAGAAAGACCTCCGCAAGAGCCGAGAGGATCTGAGTGCTGCGCCGGTCACCACACGATTCCCGGCCTATGAGAGGGTGGTCCTGCGAGAAGGTACCCCAACGTTTTAAGTGAAGTATTGTATCTGTTCTGTGAGTTTCTGGATGTTTGATTGATACTATTAATGTTTTTCAGCTGGTTTCAAGAGACCTGTGGTGATTTTCGGGCCCATATCTGATGCAGTGAATGAAAAACTTGGCAACGACATTCCGGAGGACTTTGTCGTGGCCAGTGAGTGTTTACATCAATTCCATTGTTTTAATTGTTCTGTAGTCATAGTGTTGTATACCGTATATATTTGATATTGAAAACTTCTTCAAGATGACCGAGCAGTGTTTTTGTGTGTATAATATTCTTGAAGAAATATTCCAATCTGCTTTGTGACTGATTTATTTTCTCCTCCAGAAACGGAGCCCAAGGACGCAGGAAGTGAGAAATCCTCCGGAGTGGTGAGACTCAACACCATCCGACAGATCATTGAGCAGGTACGGTATTCCAGAAAGACATCAGCTTTTTTTAAGAATATGAATTCAACCGTATAACAATCGACTACTTTCTCCTGTGTCCTCAGGACCGTCACGCTCTGTTGGACGTGACTCCCAAAGCTGTGGACACTCTGAACTACACCCAGTGGTATCCCATCGTCATCTTCCTGAACCCAGACAGCAAGCAGGGTGTGAAGACCATGAGGAACCGCCTCCAGCCGGGATCCAGCCGCAGCGCACGCAAACTGTATGAGCAGGCCGTCAAGCTGAGGAAGACCTGCTCTCACCTCTTCACTAGTAGGTTTCACTCTGAAAGTAGTCCACAGCAGCAATACGGACAATACATGTTACAGGACTCCAAGTAAATGATAACTTGATGATGTCAATATGTAACACATATGATAAAACTAAATAAGCTGATACACGTTGCTGATGATTCTCAGCCTAACTGTTTCTTGGTTTTGTTTTGTTTTATTTGCATTTAGCTACCATTGACCTGAACTCGGCCAACGATGGCTGGTATGGCAGCGTGAAAGATTCAATTCGGGAGCAGCAGGACAGAGCTGTGTGGGTGTGCGAGGGCAAGGTGAGTCTGAAGAACGGGCGTAATTGATCATTTAACACTGGTTTTCAACTTTCTTTACTGGGCCTCAAATACACGCTGTAGTAATCTAATCTTTGCTGTGAGTAATAAGTAGATTAGATCTGTCATCTTTCTCTCGTTCTAATCCTCTCTGCAGTTGGACGGTTCAGAGGAGGACCTGGATATCCATGACGACCGCATGTCCTACCTGTCAGCGATGAGTGCAGACTACCTGAGCATGGACAGCCGGCTGACCAGTGACTACGAAGACACGGCTGATGAGGGCGGGGCTTACACCGACAACGAGTTGGACGAGCCGCTGGACGAGCCCCAGGCTGTGTCGGCCATCAGTCGATCTTCAGAGCCGGTGCTGCCCGACGAGGTGGGTGGTTTATACTCAGGAGAGGCACCCTAATGAGTCTAACCACGGTCCACCAACCCTCCTGTGTCTTGTGTCTTGTGTGTGTGTGTGTTTGTGTGTGTGTAGAAGCCCCACCCTGAACCCCGGGCTCGTATGAGGAGGTCAGGCAGCAGAGAGAAGCTGTACAGAGAGCCCAGTCCTCCCCCTGCTTTTGTCCCTGAACCTCCGAAGGTGAGAGGCCCCCGGCCCCTCCCCCCCCCTCTTCTCATGTGCAGTACAATCAGGACATTTATGTGTGAAAATATATGTCAAAACATGTCCAGGTTATTTTGGTAAAGATAAGTGTTGGTCGTCTCAGCTGGTATCAACATATTGATACCAGCTGATCATTTCCAGCGTTGGAAATTGTGAAACTTGTTCCTGTAACCTTTAACAAGCAGACAATCCTCAACAAATCGTGAACTCCTCTTTCCTGTTACAGGTGAGGGCTCAGACTCGGACCGACTCATCACGCAGCTATGACTCACACTCAAGCAGCACCATCAGCAGCGATGCAGTCGGCGGAGGCAAGCCGCCCCCCCCTCCTGTGGCCCTGAAGCCAACCACTGCCCGTCTGAACCAGCCATCAGAAGAGCAGAGCCCGGAGAGGGAGGACCCTGCCAGCAAATCCTTCCTGGGAAAGGTAGCTATCAGCATTGTTTCTGTGTTGACGGCACTTTCAGGAGGTTTCCAGGCTCATCAAGAAAATTAAAACTCTTCCTCTATTTTACCGTTTGATATGTTAATACATTTTTATTCCATCTTCTCCCTCTTGCTTCTAATCTGAAATAGCAAATGGGTGACCAGGTAATTGACTGTCTGCATTTAGTCGTGAATGTTTGTGGTCTCTTGAATCCATAAACACACGTGATTTTTCATCCATCGTAACACGACTTGATTGTTGTCATTCCGCTGCCACCGTCTGTTCGTTTTCCATGAATCATACCATGTGGATGCATCATTTCTTTTATAAGTATGACTCGTTAAAAGAAAAGATAGTGAATGTCAACCTTTATTTTCTACAAGATCAAAGCTTTTGAGAAGATGGACCACCTGGCCCGAGCTCAGAGGATGTTGGAGCTGCAAGAGGCAGAAAATGCTCGAGTACGTTTTGTTATTTCTCTGCTCGTCTTAAAATATCATCTTTTTAAATATTTAAACATGTTGGGAATTGTGCAGCTTCAGCATTCAAACTAGTGAAATGACTTGGAGACAAATGCAAAGCTCCTGTTAGCCTCTTGTAGTCTTTTGTTGTCACTTCTGACATATCTGTGTCCCGTTTTCTCTCCACACAGTTGGAAATCGCCCAGAAGCATCCAGACATCTACGCCATCCCAGTAAAACTGCCAAAACCAAACCTTAACCGTCCTCAGCCAATAGGGTGAGAGCCTCAGCCTTCAGGCAGCAGTATCTATTTGCTTCAATAACTGCTTCTTCACTGCTCTGTGTGTGCCTGTGATCAGTTCCAGCTCCAATCCCGAGCCACAGACCGCATCCAGGCCAACGTACTCCGAGAGCAGAGGACATGAAGACGATGAGGCCGAGTATCGCAGACAGCTGGCCGAACAGACCAAGAGAGGATACTACAACCCCCAGAAATACAAAGACACCGAGCTGTAGTTCAGACACCAGGACGTGACATCATCACTACACACTGCTAGGATTCCCTCCACATCACTGCTATAGACAGCGCCCGTTGCCCCGGTAACAGCTTACACAGCTTCACCTCCAAACCGTCGGAACTTTTCAGTCTGGAGAGTTTCACCACCATGCCGACACTCTCCAACACTGTCGTCTCACGTGTGTGCAGTAAGTGTGTCCTAATATCGGAACACCAGCAGATTCTTCTTCTTTGCTTTTTCAAGATTTGATATTTCAGTGTGTATAAATATTGTTTTCATGTGTTTCCGAAGTGGTTCTCTCCCCATTGCACCAACATGTAGCCTCCCTTCACTCCTCTCATGCATCCGCGTTCAGAACTGACATAAATCCCCGGAGATCGTTGAGAAACGCTCTTTTCTGCAGCTGCAGAATCCTCACACACAAAAATGATTTTTGTCCAGCACATTATTAAACGTTGCAGTGCTGTTTACTATCTGCATTTTCTAGAAAGAAAAATGTAAACACGTTACTTTGTATACAAACCAAGTAGTGGACATTAATGAATTACAAATACATTTATGTTTGCTGTTGTACAAACTGAGCAGAGATTCACTCTGAGTCGTGTCCGTCTACCATCTTTGTTTTCAGAAGCAAAATGTAGCGGACAGTATTTCTTTCATCCAGATGTCGGATGAGTTTCGGAGGATTTTGGAAAAACCTGTTGTGTGTGTGTGTTGTTGAATGACTTAAGTTTTTTAAAGATTGCCGAGTATTTTTCAGACCAAGTGATGCGAATACGTGAGAGACGCAGACTGATGTTGTAGACTGGACGGTTTGTCTTCTCAGAACTTGCTGAGCCAGCGTCAGTCTGCAGTTCGTCCGCAGCTGCTTTGTTGTCAGATGAGTTTAAGTCCTCCTCATATCAACTGTTATCGTGCGCCTCTACAAATTCTCACATCCACACAGTTTGATGTGTGTGCATTCTGGGAAGTAGCCTACAAGTGCCTTGTAGCTCAAAACTATCGGACGCCGAGTGCAGGTGAACTTGAGTCGATCAAAAGAAATCCGGAAACTTCCTTATGTTATTTCTCCAGTCTGCTCGTCGTGGAAGCACGTTGCCTTAATCAAAGACAAATAATTACAAGACACTAATTCATGATACAGAATCTGTCGCCAGGTAAAAATGTTATTCACGAGATGTCTTAATGAATAATAATCAGGAGATGCTAAATCATAATTACATGAGGAAGACTTTTAAATATGTTTATTACTCTACATGTTTAACTTCTGTATGAAACACTAAACTTGTCATGACATGTGCTTCTCTTGTGCTCTCCTCCATAATGTTTGTGCAGATGCTAGTGGATCATTTCTGTATTTAAGGACACGAGAAACTACTTGTTTTGTTACGGTTGAGAAGAATTAAAGAGGTGCAGCTCAGCATCGTTTGTCTTTACATTTTTATTGCATGTTTTTATACTGAATATTCACTCAAATCAGTCTGTGGAATCTGCTGTCGACAATCATGTTATTAGTATATTCTAAATGTGTGTTAGTTTGTGATTTCTCTCTCCATAGATTGTGAGCTCATGAGCGTTACACGAGAGACTTGGCGGAATTCAAATAAATAATTGTTTTTTTTTTACATCATGTCTGTGTGAACGTGTCAGGTTCTTGGACTAGTTTGGAGAGGTGACCTGTGTTAATATCTATCAGATTGATGATTCCTTAACTCTCTGAATAAACAACAAACTTCATCGTAGTTCTGTGGTGTAAAACAAACCAGGAGTTCCTGGCGTCTGCCTTTACTTCTGTTTATTCAGTAGACTTGTACATGCGTTCCCCTTTGCTTCGCCTTAAAGTTGTATATGATTTCGGTTGCCCTGACAACGTATAGGTCCAACATCATTAGAGTACATTCAGATATTACAGCTATTAAACCAAAAAGGTAACATTAACTCTGTTTGCCACCTAAATATGCACAATAAAACCCACAATTTATCTTTGGTCGAACATAACACGTCACATTAACACGCAGCCTAAAGAAATAATCTGCCGTCTGCTGTAACACTGTGGACCTGACAGTGCACTGCACAGAATAAGGCAAGTCAAGTGATATCAAACGGGACACAGAAAGGGGGAAGGTATTTAAACAGCTGAGAGATGACGTGATGTGGTGCAAAGAGTGAGGGCTGTGCTCAGATGTAGACTGGTTGCTCCTGTGCTGTCAGCAGACGGTACATGGCTGCAGGCATCGTCTTCATGTGGATCTGGAGCAGAGGGAAAGCAAAGGCAGCAAAATGAAAAGGCACCGCGTTTAAATCAACAGTTACCTGCAATAATAAGCTACCTATTTCATTTTGCCAATACTGTACAATATCTCTTATTTTAAAGAGGGAACAAGTTGCCCCTAGTGGCTGCAATGATCTTTGCACCTCCGTGCAAAGGCTAACATAGAGCTGCTTTTATTCTGAAACGTCCTTATTCCGTTAGGATACAATAAGAGCTCCTCTACCTCTCCCATGGCATTCGACAGGATCTGAACAATCCTCTCGTGAGGTGTCGCCACAACGCTCTGGCTGTTGATCTCGATGATGCGGTGGCCGACGCGGACTCCGCCCCTTTCGGCAATCCCGCCCCTCATCAGGCTGCAGATCTACACAAACACACAGTTGTTAAAATCACAGTTGACTTACTGAAAACAAAAGCGTCAAATGAATACAAATACACGCTGCTGCCCTTCTATAAGCGTTGCAGCTTCTGGGCCACCGGGACATTTCAGCTCCTTTCTTTTTAAATCCATATTTCTATCAATACGTAGTTGACTTTGCATGTTTAGGTGAAAGAATTACTGGACTGAGAGCAACAAACATTGTTTCATAACACTGCTCCATGCCTGTGGCTGTTGTTCTGTAAAGGGAGGAAGGGATACGCACAGCACACTTAACAAAATAAAAGCCTGTTGAATATTTAATGAGCAGAAAATAATTCTTTCAGCAGTAGAACCTCCTCCTTTGGGTGTGTGTGTGTGTGTGTGTGTGTGTGGTTGACAGAAGCAATGTTCAGTTTAGATACTCACAATGCCGTTCTGGACGCTGAAGCCCAGCTGGTATCTGAGGTCCGGCCTGCGAATGAGCACCATGGTGACGGGAGGGCACCTGACAATGTTCATCTTGATCCTGCTCTGAGACTTTAGACCCTGAAGGAAGACAAAAGTTGGTTTAAATTCAGGAGACAGAGGGAAACATACAGAGGAACCAGAGGGGAATCTGCAGGTTTTAAGGTCAAGCTAGCAGCTCATTGAGGCTAAACTGTCGTAAAGAAACACATGATAACGAAAGAGTAGCTAGAAGTTAGTAAATAAAGCTTTAATAATAGAACTGAATTAATAAAACAGCGGTACCTTGATGATGCTCTGGCAGGTGCTGAGCGGTAAACCGACCAAGCTCGTCCCGTTGATGGTCATGATCTGGTCTCCAATGTTGAGTCGACCAGACTTCTCTGCAGGACCAGCATGCATCAGGCTGGCGATGATGACGGTGGGGAGGATTGACCCCCAGCCTGACTCCACTATGACCACACCCAGGATCTCTCCTTTCTGCTTCTCAATGTAAACCTGAGAGGAAACAAGCGCGGCTTTATTTGTCGCCCACAGGTGAGCTGAAGCTGCCTCACAGACAGTAACAGTCATCATTCTTAGACGTCTTTACGTTTGAACTGAAATAGTTTGAACCTCTTGTGAGGAAGTCGGGAGAACAGGGAGGAGCTCTGAGGTTAAATCAGAATGAGCGTCCCAAATCCACCTCCACACTGGGGTGAGGTACATTTTTAAAACAATTTGACATTTTGGGCCCATCTGGGACTCAACAGCCATCTGTTCATTGAAACCACTGGAAGGCAACGAACAGAGCAGGCTGAGCAGAAAGACGCAGAGCTCTTCCCTTTCAAATATTTATCACAATGTGCTCCATATCTGTTGTAAAAAAGGACTGCAAAGAATCTGAATTATCAGGGAAAACAGAGGTGCACGTATGATCTGATGCACAGAAGCTGGAGTTTGCACATTAGAAATCATCTATATGTTATGTGGAATATCGTAATAAAATAATAACAGTTCAGCACCAGAAGCAAATTGGAACACTCCCTTGATTCTGCTGCCACCTAGTGGTTCACTTACATCTCTGCAGTTCTCGGATTTGGAGAAGTGAATGAGGTCATCGTTGTACATGTCCTGAGTGTTGAGCAGGTCGCTGTACTCCCGCTGGCTCAGATCCTCGGGGTCGATGCCGTTGGCCCTGAGGAACTCCTGGTAGGCGACGCTGAAGGACTGCCCGATGGACTGAGCGATCAGCTGGGCCTGACGGAGGAAGAGGGACATGGTCACAGTTCCTGTGGGAGTCGTGTCCACAAGCTGAGCACAGACCAGCAGCATGTTTAAAAGGATTACTGACAAGCCGTCCCTCTCCTAACCTATAAGCCTGGTTACCTCCTCAACCTTAAAACAAACTTTGTGTTTGATCCTGTGATCACACTTGGCGGTGCTTCTCTTTACTCATCCACCTCTGCTCCAGCTTCACTTTGACCGAATTCAGATTTCAAACTGGCAAAGAGCTGGCGAGCGGCGACCTGACACACAGACTCACATCCTCGGACTCAAAGACGTGGCAGATCATCCTGTACAGCCGCCTGTCGTCCTGGGTCATGGTGGTCTGCTCGGCCGTGTGGTCCAGGTTATCTTGTGCACTGCGGGATCGGACCATCTTCCCCCGGGCCATCAGCACGACCATGTTACCGATGTCAGCTATGTAGGAGATGGTCCTCAGAGGCAGGTCCATTATAGACTCCTGGGGACAAAACAGACATGAGGTACTTGATCACCAAATGCTTGTAGTTTATTGGATTTCATACAATAATTCATTTGAAGCACTGGATGTTGAGAATTGAGTTTTAAGGGACTGTCCCTTTAAGGCTTTGATGTGTCTATTGATAGGACACTGTAAGGACTGTTATGATATTTATACCTGAGTGTCTGCATTGAGGACTTTGATCCTCTGCGTGGACATGAAAAGATCCACCTCAGCAGTAGAGGACGCCTCGCCGTCAGGGCTCTGCACAGGAGAACAGAGGAAGCAACAGGTTGATGAACAGCAGTGAGGAAGAGGAGCAGAGCGGGCGTCACTATGACAACCCATCATATCTACTGGATGTCAACAAGACTAATGTCTCATCCGACAAACAGGGTCAGGTATGTTGTAGGAATCAGACAATAAAGACAACAATAAAACAAAGACAAATTACCTTTTTCCTGTTCCTTGTCTGCTTCTGAGCAGCCTGCAGTGATGAGAGACAAGAGGACAGACTCAGAGAGAGACCACGGATCTGTGTCTCTATTCCTACCACCAAAATAAATGACCAAAAGTCCTTAAAAGTGCGTGTGTGTGTGTGTGTGTGTGAGGGGGTGAGGACAGTGACGTTACTGTCTATCACATCTGACAACAGCCGGCTGCCAGAGGCCTTCACAGCGGACATGATCAAAAGTTCACTCGGCTTCAATGTGACATGAAGAACCCAGAAGGAGGAGAAGTGACCTCTCGTGCTGCTGGCGGACGTCTCGTCACGGCTCTGGGTTTGTTTGCAAACGCCGGCTTGTGCCACCGCTTGTTGTCTACACTGCATCGACGTTGTTTCAAGGTTTCAAATCAGAAACCTTCATCAGCTGGAAAAAAGGATCTCAGCTTTTACCTGAAATCAAACTACAGTTTATGTCATGCAAACACACTCGGCCCTCGTATGCCGTGTCCGTTCTGGAAGACTGTCACACTGTTTATCGTCCTCCTATTAACGACGGCCGTCTCATCTCTGTTACAGTGACTCATCTGTCTCACGAGCTTCTGCACGCTGCAGTCAGGAACACGGACCGGCTGGAGGAGACACGTCGGCGTGTTCGGTGTCGTTTCACACACGGACATCGAGTGAGTGTGAGTCCAGACCGGTGTCACCACACATCACTGTGTTTAGAGCCGTCACGTCACGGCCGTGCTGAAGTGAACAATCTGTGTTGGGCCACTCTGCTTGTGAGGTTCGTCAGGTTCCGTAACGTTTGTGTTTGAATGTCAGTTAGTAAGATTGTAACATCAGCTTCAACCTCGTGTCCCCCCACTCAGAGGAATTCAGTGCCTACGGAGTTTAAATTAGAGATGGAAGTAGGATCGTGTCGTCCTTATTATACCGTTTCAAATATTCTCCTTCCCTGTAGGCTCCTGTCCTCTCAGACCCCGGCGGAGGCGATGTCCTGGAACTGTCAGTCAACCATCCAGTTCAACTCAGCTCGTCTTCTTCTTACCTCTGACTATTGTCACTCATCTCAGAATGGCAACGTTTTACCGCTCCTCTCTCTCGGGTGCTTCAGCAGCTAACAACTGAAGGGCGAATCATCCAAAACCATCTCTGGATGTTTCTTCTTAGTCTTCACAACAGCAAAGTATGAATCCAAGAAAAGCCTGTTATGCACCATCGTGCTTTTCTTGATGGCTGTGAATGGAAAAGTATTTTCCCCTTGTATGATGCATGTTTGACATCATGCGCAGTGACTGCAGCAGACAGCAGGGTCCCGAGTCTCCGGGGGGCTCAGAGCCTTGAAAGACAGTTTATGTAACATCCAGTGGAGCTGAGGAGAGGAGCCTGTGTGACTGTGGAGCGGTGAGCGGTGATCTGCAGCTGATGCAGAAACCCCGGGACTCTTCGCCCGCCGGCTGTGGTGCCTGCGAGAGGCTTTCTGTCACTAAAAGACCCAGATATGAAGCAAACCAAGTCTGTACTAATGTTAATTTTTTCACACCAGTGAACAGAGGCATGGTCTCCGAGCTCCTTGATGTCTGTGGTTACTAATATTCATCCAGGAGTGTGAACCCTGAATATACATCTTACACCACCCTATAGACCAGGACATCCACCAAGACCAGTGTAATAAAATACAGTTTTCACTATATTAAATGCCTCGATAGTGGGTTCTTCCTCCACTCAGGATCCACCCCTCCCCCCCACGTTTCATGAAAGTCAGCCCATTCGTTTTTTATTACCCTTTCAGATGTAATAAGCTTCAGTTCGCCCTCACCCGGACTCTGTTCATGGCCTCCTGCGCCTGCTGCATGCGGGCGCTCTTCGTCGGCGTTCTCTCCGACAGCAGGTTGGTGCAGCCCAGGTAGGTCGCCGCGAAGATGATGCCGTCAATAAGGTCTTCGGGGTCACATGGTCCCGGAACTGCATAAACCAACCGCAGTAGTTAGGTGTTATATAATCAGAACACACTTCATGAGGAGTGTAGAAAGTTTTTATCCATTTTCGTCTTATAAAAATGAAAGTGTGATTTCCATAAAAGAATCAACTCACCGTCCACAAACGTGGGAAACGGGGGGAGAGATCTGCGAATCTATTTAAAGACACACACAAAACATCAGCACGTTATTGTTCCTGCTCACACACTGCACCTCCTCACTCGTTGAAATTCTGCAGGACTTTTTTACTGCTGACAGATATTTATGTGCTGGCAGCTAAACACACTGTAAAAGACAAGCTGCTGCAGGATTGATCATCATTGCTGCGACTATTTTAAGGAATGCAAACCCTACATTTGTTGTTTTCGGCACTGGGAATGTGAGTGTGTGTCATAAAGGAGACGTGTACTGTAGCAGGAACTACACACTGCCGGTGTGTTTGTTTTCCCAGCGGTAGCAAGATGCATCATCTGACAGGGTGGATGTACACTACATCATGAGCCGTATATCTGGGCTGGATGAGCAGCCGCTGCTGTATCACTGAGATGGTTTATTATCCATCCCGCTGGTTCGGACGCGGCCAGGTTGACCACTGACCTCGTGGACAGACGGCTGCTGTGCGGGGGACTGTGGCTGCACTTGAAGCCGCGGCTGCTGAGGTGGAAGCTGTTGATTCTGTTGGTGATGCTGCTGTTGCCGCGTCTGATGCTGATTCGGTGGGTTGTGTGTGTACGGCTGCGGCTGCGTGTACGCCTGCGGCTGCCTCGCAGCGTCCCTCGGCTGCGGCGGGTGGCCTTGGTGGTGATGGTGGTTGTGCTGGGGCGGCTGTTGGTGGTAGTGCTGCGGGTGAAGCACTCGGGATGACTCGGCCCGTAGCGGACTGACGGGCTCCTGACACGGAACTGAGGAGTAGCGGGATGGAGACTCGGACACCGACTGGGAGGGGGATTGAGGAGAAGACTGAGAGAAGGAAACAGACAACAAAAACAATAATAATCAGTCATTTTGCAGCTGCAATGAATGTACAGAGATAGATAGATATGTTGTTGCAAAGTAGTAAACATGACGTGTACTGACATGGCCAGCCAGGGTCTGCAGCGGGTATCCGTCCTCTGTGGGGCTGACCTCCTGCCTCATCACCCAGATCGGCTCCACAGGCTGGTCCGGTGTGTACGGCGACCGCACCGTCTTCGTCTTAACCTCCTCAATCGCTTCTCGGATGTCTTTAATCGCCAGGCTGATGGCGTCCCCTGAGACCTTTGTACCTTCCTCCCCTGGGAAACCCGACTCATCCTGGGCCTCCCCCGAGCTGCTCTGCGCAGATGAGGAACTCTTGGACCGGGTGTCTGCTTGTCTGGGTGCATGCTTACGGCTTTTGGTGATGGGGCTTTGATCCGCTCTGTCCCCGTCTCCGTCTGACTGGCCGTCATAGTGGTGCAGCCGGCAGCCAACAGAGCGGTCCAGAGGGGGCTGATGGGAACCGCGGTCTCGTCCTGGTCTCGGGGCGTAATGGGAGCCCTTGGGAGGGGGGGATGGAACCCCCTTTTGTACATTCTCCGGTCTATGGCTGGTAAAGAGCTCTTGGCAGGTCTCCTGCTGGACCTGGTTCTGCTCAGTCCTTCGACCAGACTGCCTGCAAGAGTCTTTGTTTAACTCAGGGTAGGAGGTCTTTAGGGGCTCGGGGAAGGAGGTGGGATGGGATTTGGACTCCGAGTACGACTCGTCGACAGGCTCTGGGTAAGACTTTTGGTGGGACTCTGTATAAAAGTCTGCATATGTTTTGGGATAATACTCAGAGCAGGAAGTGGATTGAGACAGTGAACACGATTCAGAGCAATCGTCATCGTCTTCAGGCAGCAGGTCGTGGGTGGGCACAGGGCTCATACTGGGGTCCTCACTGAAGTGGTCAAGCTGGGGGAATTGTGGAGCGTCCGGCGACGAAGGAGGAGTCGGTGACTGGAGCGGAGGTGGACTGTGGAGAGGTCCGTCCATACTGAGCGAGGCAGCGCTCTCTGTGTCAGAGCAGAGATCCGTGATTTCACTTCCCTGAGTTGCAACATCTACTGCATCATCCATCACTTCATCCACCACTTCAGCCACCCTCTCCTCATCTGCATCTAATCTGTCGTCGACTGCCTGCATGTCGTCATCGCCGCAGGTAGAGTGAACCGGGATAGAGAGCTGGTCTCCATCTTCCTCCGCCAGCTCTTGTTCTTCGTCTTTCTCCGTAACATCCTGTAATGTCTCTTCACACTCGGCTCTACACTCCTGGAGGTCCTGCTCCGCCTCAGCAGGCGGAGTTATTTCCAGGTTATGGATTATTGGACCTGGTGGGAGATGGGTGGGAGGGACAACAGCAACAGGTGTCTGCTGGGGAGTTTCCCTGTCCTGCAACTGGCCCTTTACAGGATTCTCCGATGAGTTTTGCTGCACCAGCACCTCTGCTGGAACTTCTCTCTCGTCCGCAACAGGTGAAGAGTCCTGAGTCTCTCTGGCCACTTGCCGCTGTCTGTGACCTCTGAGTCTGGGATTTGGGTCGCCATGACGGCGGTAACGGGCGACAGCAGGGCGGGGATGCTGGACAGGACGTGGTTCAGTGTCTGGACTTTCAGTGAAAGGAGCCACCTCCGGGACAGGATCAGGACCCTGAGCCTGGCTTTGGCCCTGCCCTTGCCCTGACGCAGGCCGACGGCGATGCCGTGTCGGGCCACGGCCTGTGTGCGGGTGGTGTTGAGGAGCGTGATGATGATGATGATGATGGTGATGGGGATTAGGTTCCCCATCCTGGTTGAGCATCTGACACGGCCTCCAAGACCGACGTACGGGAGGATCCCCTGGTGTCGTCCCGTTGTGCTGCCTGTTCCTCTGGGGCCCCGGGGCCACCTTGTGCTCCTCGCCTGCTTCCCCAGTCAGCTCTCCCTGATAATTGTGGCTCATGGCTGCGGCTCAGACCCAGAACATGCTCCTCTCATCTGCTAGGAAACGTCGATCAGAGCACGGCCTTGGAGAGATGGAAACAGATAAACACAATAAAAATCAAACCATCACTTAACCTGCTAAATACAGGCTAACATGTAGAGTACACAGTGATCTTTCGTATTATTATTAAATTATATTTTAGTTAACACAAAATTATTAACGTGCATTAAGTGCCATTAATACCATTATTATAAAAAGATAACAGTAAAGGCAGAGACCAACGTCTTGCACAGACGGCTGCTGTTTTGGGATGCAGCCAGTATGAGGCTTTTGCTGATTAGGTGCAGCCACTCAGAACAGGTGGACCCACTTCCTTTTAGACGTCGTTGGACGGCATGTCACACAATCTAATTAGTTTGACGCAAACTAAGACCTTTAATCGATTCTTCGAAAAAAAAAAAAAACATTGCCGGGCTATTAGCCTGTTAATGGAGTCAAAGACAAGGGCAGACAAGGGCATCGAGCCTCCATGATGCACCTCCTCCATCAGAGGAGTTCATGAAAATAGGGCACGCTTGGATTTCCTCTCACTTTAGAAGACGTTAACTTGACGTGCATTGATTTCCTGCAGACTTACACTAATGCAAAACACTACTTGCACAAGTAGTTTACCTCGACCTTTTCCTCAACCAAAGCGATGTTACATTATGAGTCCACAAAATCAAGGTAATTCCCTAATATGTGATGATGTAAACAGACTTATGTCCCCACAACATGAAGACACCTGGTAGACATGCACACAAACCAGGGACTCTCTGTCTCTATACTGCTAATAGCAAAAACCTAAATCCTCTGTGTTCAATGTACTTTAATCTGCTCCACATTCAATCGTCCACCAGCTGGCAGATGGCAGCGAACGAAAGGAGAGAAAAGATCGAGGAGGAGGAGGAGGAGGCAGGGCAGGAGGACAAGGAGAGACATCTCTCTCGTGTCAGATCAGACCGACAGAGAGAGATGGATAGGGCAGTGATCTGAATAATAAATGCCTTGTTATAGTTAAAAGGCCGGTTTTGATAGTTATTTAATATGACAGGGCGATCGGGCCATCCGTCAGTTATCCCTTATCAAGAACTTTACCATGTAACGAGCTGAGGAAGGACACAGGAGACAGGACTGAATCCTGGGAGCTTATTCAAGGGTAGAAAAATGACTTCCAGAAAAGCTCTCTGAAGGCAAAATAAAAGGAGCAATGCAAATGCTTCATTATAACATTACATCTCCATATGTTGCACTGGTGCTGATTTCATAAGTTATTTATCTGACTGACTCCTGTGTCAATCTTTTCATGTGCTTGTTGGAGGGTAAACAACAGCAGACAGTGGCATTAATTAACGCCGCTGTCCGGCTACCTGTCTGTTAACTGGATTACGCAAAACCTAGCAGCTCCCTCATGGAACTCCAGATGGAGGCTTACTCTCAAAGCCGTCATGACACCTCCAGTGGTTCAAAACAAACAGCTGAATAACGTTCCGAAACAAACCCAGGAGGATCATTACATGTGAATTTAACTGAAATCATCCGTTGTTGTGTGAGGGGATTTTGTCGGATGAATCTCAGCAGTGCAGAGCAGCGTGTGGGAAGTGAATGACGCCGTGTTCGTGGGCTGCGTCTCAAGTCATTATTCATTTCTTAGGAAATATCACAAAGGCCTTTATTCATAAATGTAGGCAAATTTCTAAACGATTTAATGCAAATGCATCCAGACATATGCAACGGTTTCAATTGTGGAGTTTCAGACACTAAGAGGGTGGGCTAGTGGCCTTGGAGGAGATCTGCGCTCTCTGAGTGCATTTCTAATCTGTATTTAAAATGTGTGAACTGAGGAGCATAATTTCCTGAAAAGATATTTCTGACAATTCCTCACACTGTCTGCACCTGAGATGTGCCGTTGAACAGTAGCCAAACGTGTTTTGGCAGAACATTATGCCCTCAGGGAAGTTGACCTTTCACCTTCTGGACATAAATGTCATCACTTCATAATTTTATCCTGATGCACATTTTGTACTGGACGCAGGGAACGTGACGAATGGACGACAGAAGGACGCCGAGGCAAGAGGTCAAAGGTAAACGTTTCCCCCCAATTTGATCCTGTAACCTGACCACAAGGCACGACTGTCGGAGCGGGAACATGAAAGGATGCAACAGGAGTGAGGATGGACTCCCAGAGGGACGAGTGTCCCGCTGCCTGGAGCTAACGACTGGGTGGCAGAGGTTGGGTGCCTGGGGAGGGTCAGGGAGGAGGGCTTGCCCAGGTCACAGATGGCCTGGCAGCGCAGCAGTATGTCTGCGGAGCTGTGAGCCGAGCACTGCACTTCCATCTGTCAGGCTGCAGTGAAAGCTGCAGGGCGGGGGATTTACAAACCCATTAACTCCCTAATCTTATACCGACAAACACACTGACAACAACATACTTGCTACTCGTACACATATGGACCCACACCGGCAAAAGAAAATGCATTTTTTTACTAAGTCATTTTATAGCTTTATTAGCTGATACGTGTTAAGTATATAATAATCTGATTATGTTTTCAGGCTGAGTGAATAATATGACTAACAAGTGGAGGCATTCACTGCTCAATTCACTCCCAGTCAACAATCAAATCACGTTGCTTGTTGATTGCGTGGGGTCATTAGACCTGTTAGCTTTGAGCTAGTAGCACCTGCAGTTCCTGGGCAGGACAAACAACAACAGGAACTACAAGAGCAAACAACAACACTGTGTTGGAAATACCTATTTCAAAGATTAGCAGTAAACATTACAATCTTTCTGGCTCAGATTAAAAATCATACGGTGAGAAATATGACATTGGATGTCATTGAGTTATCGTTAGCAACAATTTGATGATTGACCAGCATAATGTATCAAACATTATACAAGAGGTATCTTTTAAGGACATTCAATCCTGAGTTTCATATTCACCCTCAACCCAGATCCGGCACATGAAAAGTTAATGTTACAAATGTCCCACAGCCTTTAACTACCCACCCAGCTGAGATGATTAGATGGTCGCTTCACAAGTCATTCAGCGGAAATCGATCCACAGCATCCCTGATGATTAGACATTTATGTTAGGTAATTGAAATATGTTTGGGGCCCGGACTACTAGTGAAAAGTATTTTAACGATGTCGACTTGGGTTGTAGGAACCTCTGATGGACATGTTTCAACTGTATGCTGGCATTTGAAAGGACAAACAAAAAAAATGATTGGTTCGTTAGTCAGTGATGCAAGTAGTAATTTGTACTGTCCTGGCCTAGCTCTCTCTCTCTCTCTCTCTCTCTCACACACACACACGTC
>CAAKHC010014017.1:0-23035 GCA_901007825.1 Macroramphosus scolopax | reverse complement strand
TGTGTGGATGGATGTGTGGGTGGATGTGTGGATGGATGGATGTGTGGATGGGTGGATGTGTGGGTGGGTGGGTGGGTGGGTGGGTGGGTGTGTGTGTGTGTGTGTGTGTCCCTGCGTACTGCAGAGGGAAGGTTGAGAGGTTAGGAGCTAAACAATCCTTTCCTGAAGTACCATCCAGTTTCTCTCCACCCTCCGTATGTGCTAACAGTCAGTCACTTTTAAACCCCCCCCTTCTCTTTGTAGAGGTGCCGGTTGGGACTTGCATCCTGAGAAGTTGGACTTCAGCCATTTCCACAGTAAACACTTAAGGGGCACACCGAAGCACCTCCCACACATCGACCGAGAGGGGTAAGACCTGCGTGTTGTTGTTCATGTGGTTCTGCTGACCTGCGGTCTCAGTATTGTCTTGTGTGATATTTGATCTATCTTTAGATCTATCTCCTCATCCTATTTATAGTCCTTCGCAGCAGCATTATATCTGATGGAACAATTCATTGATTCACTTTCTCTCCATTTCTTTCCCCTTCCAGGATAAACAAGAGCAAGTTTGAGGAAGACGACGGCATCGACATGAATGACATTGAGATGTTCCTGCCCCATCTACGCTCTGTAAGTCACTGAGCTTCTCTTTCTGTGATTGTTTCCCGATACAACCATGCTGATGTGTAAGATAACTGTGTGCCTGCCTGACTCTCTGATGCAGCATTGTGGACTTGTTGGTAGAGAGCGACCTCTGGTGGGGAAACAGGAGAATACAACATATATAATAGTGCTGTAGGAGATGTCTGTCCCCACATGAGATTGATTACAGAGAGAGCTTTGGTGACACCTGCTGGTCACAGACTGAACTGAGCTGTATCTTGCACATCTTTTATTTCACAGCGCCCCCCAGTGGTTATATGTAAGATCAACTGTCTGCCACAGGAAAGGAATGTTTTTTCCTGAAACTGCGATTTCTCAATTTCTGAGCTCAATTCAACAGACTGGTTGAAGGTTGAAGTTACAAAATCCTGTGATGATATATGTCGCCTCTGCACTATATTTGTCTAATCAGGTCTATTATATCAGCAAGTCTCTAATTGAACGTTTTCCTGAAGGAGTCAATGGGTGAAAAGAAAATGTGGAATTGATTCTGCAGCTGTGTTTATCCTTCAGGATCATGCGGTATTAATCATTGTGTTTTCCACGGCGCATTGTGATTCATCGGGGTGGCAGAGTTCACTTTAGTTTGCCGGTGTCACTCTCCTTTCTGCCTCCCCCCCGCTTTCTGAGGAGAAATGTCTTCCATCCTTCGTAGTGTTTGAGCCGCAGTGTCTTCCTCTTTCCTTCCCCTCTCAGCTCCTGAGCCGATGCTGCACTTCCCCTCTCATAGTGTTTCAGCCAAGACCGGCCACGGTTGCACTACCGAGCATGGCTCTCCTCATTGTATAGCTCTCGAGCCAAGATTGCAGTTTCCGTTCATTCACTTAGGGGCCAGAAAGTTGGACGGGGTCAACCGGGTTCGTCTAGTGTGCTTGGGATCGGATGTGCTGCCACTGGGACAAAATAAGGTCGACGACTTACAGCGAGCAAATCAATTTGTCTCTTCCCTCCCTTTCTTACGCCATCTCCACATATTCTGTCTCACATTCTGTCAGTTGCCGCTGACAGATTAACGCAAAGGTGGAGCCGTGCAGTGGCTCTGCCAGACCACTGAAGCCCGGTTGTTTCCTTGTTCTAATGAAGCCGTCCACTGACGACAGTGAAAGTAGAATCCCATGACAATTGGCAAGGCCTTAGAAGTTTCCACTTTCCACACGGCCGTTAGTATTAAGAGACCGTGCTGTAAAATAACACCAAACCACAAACTTATTGAACTTCGGCTGAACTCCAGTGCAATCAAGAGTGTTGACCAGAAGTTATTTTTACGCTTTGTGAAATGTTGAAACATTTCAAAGCTACTTGTTAGCCAATAATGTAGTTAACCAATACCACGATGACATAGATGAAGTGTGGATTGGTTTATGAAGGGATGCAGATGGAAAAGGACTCAGATCAGGGTGATCAAGGCTGTTTCTGTTTGATTTGTATTGGAGACATTTGAGTGTCTCTGTTCCTCCCTGTTAGCAGAGCAGTCGCGTGTGTGTTGATTTATATTGACTGTAGTTCCACTTTTAAGCTTGTGGTCAAACTGGGGGCACAAAAAACAATCCTGGTTCCGTTTGTGCTTCGGTTATGAAGCCAAGGTTCCGTATTTGGTAAATACATTACTTATTGTGAATTGTTTATTGAACATTGATTACTGAACGCACCACGGCTCCGTCTGTCCTGAATTAAAAAGGAAAAATAATATTTCTGCAACTCGCTGCAGCCTACTAATAAAATGTCAAATTTACTACATTAAATCAAAATAAATATTCGTTCAAATAGATAAAGAATAGAATACATTTACTGTCCATTCATGTGGAGCACGACCTGTAAACCTTGGCTGCACTCTCACTGCACTGGGCTGATATGATTTGCAGAAGAAACTTCCTAAGATTATTGTTGAATATCTGCTGCTAAACACTGGAATTAAGTCCAGCACACACCGAAGTTCTGCAAAAGTTTGGAGTACAACAATGTGCACCGTTACAGTCCTCCATCAACCTCGACTTCTGCATCATGCATAATTCATTTTTTTTTCTTTTCTAGGAACATGATATATCGATGTCCAGTGTTTAAATCATTGTAATTCTTGTAAGCGATCCCAAACAATAGCACGTCTCTTGACACCAGTCATCACTCCTGGTTGCTGTATGGAGCGGCTGCGTCATCCGTCCAGAGTCCCCGCCTACGTTGCACACTTCCTGCCAGCATTCACGTCCGCCACGCAGGAGCTAGAATAGACTTACAAATAGTCCCGGGATGTGGAAAACATCTTGTGTGTGTGTGTGTGTGTGTGTGTGTGTGTGTGTGTGTGTGACGATGTGAGCACATATATGAGAAAGAGCTTCCTCCCTTTGCCCTGTGATTCTCCTGCACCTTCACTAACCCCTCCGTGTAGCGTCAACCTACACACACACATAAACTTCCCCGTCTTCACATCCAATGTGAGGTTGCACATATTTGAACCTGAGACTTGGAACAGCAACAACGTATTGTTTTAAAGGCATGCATTGTACGGCACAGGTTCCCCCTTATAAAACAACAGTTAATCTGCATATGAACGATCACGAGGCATGAAAACTATATCAAATGTTTACAGCGAGCGCCGCTTAGCTCCAGCTGTCACTTTGATCTGACGTGAATGAATGTGACCTGTCAGCTGATGAATCACGCTGTCTGACAGCCGCGAGGAAACACTGCAAATGATGTGCAGAGAAATCTCAGCTCCCCACCACCCCGAAAGAAAAAAAGAAAACACAATCAAACCTGTGTTTTTCTCTCCTGGAGACGACGGAGGATTTTTACACCCTTATTTCCATCCGCTCCCTCACGACGCGTTACGGACTCTCCATCTCACGCTCAGGCTGTTTGGCTCATCAACGCCATCATGTCAGCGTGATCGTCCGCGCTGTGACAGCCACAACTTGTGGTGTGTGGGTTTGCGTGGGCGTTCTCAACACTTGCACCTGAAGAAGAGCCAGCGAATGTTTGCTTCAACATCTTTTTGTGGGGACGTGTTAAAAGCCTTTTTCTCTATAAAAACAACAAATCCTAAAAGAGGATGAGGTGTGTCGGTGTGACAGATGTACTTCTACCTGCGGGTGTCCAATCATGAAGGGGGTGTATTTACCTGTGTGACCTGATGTCCTGTCCCATGAGGTCACGTATCGGCTGCCAAGATCAGCTCTCCGTTATCAGGATCCCAGGCCGTCGTCATGACGATCCACTTCTGCGAATTAAATGAACAGTTAAACTTTGACTGCTTCTTCAGCTTGTTAATGAGAGTTGGATTATAAGATCGATTTAAGGAACGAAAGAGTGAACTTCCTCTCTCTCTCTCTGTAATGGAAACCGAGCTTGTAGGAGAACAAGTATATATTGTGCATTTATCATTGTTGGTCCGTAATGACTTCTGAGGGAATGAAAGGGTGAGACCACGGGGAGAGAGAGGGAGGGAGGGAGGGAGAAAGCGGTCAGTCATTGAGGAGATATCCGCTCTGTGCTCTGTGAACAAAGCCGTCCTACAGGAGAACAAAGCAGGAGTCTGGCGTTGAGCGACTGCAGACTGCTTGGCCCCCGCTGTCTGGAAGTGTACGTGCCGCAGAGCAGGACTCGGGTCGGGAAGGGACCTCGGGGGCAGGTTGGAATCCTTTAGGGCGGTCTGACGGTCGGTCTGAGACCTGCGGTATTTACTCACACCTTTTGTGTCCTTGTGCGTCCGTGCTCACCTCACACACACACACACACACACACACACACACACACACACACACACACACACACTCACACACACACCCGTCCGTCCTCTGTCTCCTCCTTCTCTTCTTATTCCCTGTTTTCCTTTCTCCTTTCCTCTTCCGACCACCATCATGATGCTCCGTCATCCTCCCTCCTCTCCTCCTGCCATCCTTCACTCCTCCCCGCCATCCTTCAAAGGTTGGATGGTAGCGGAACAATATCCCAGGGGGGTCACGGTGACCGGTAGCCCCCTCCCTGTGGTCTCTTCCTGCCATTGTCCCTGGTCCCGCTGCTGCTTGATCCTCCACTCTATTAACTTCACATGTACTGGTTCAATCACCGTCGGACTCTGTTGGAAATACTTTGTTTTACGTGAGTCCGATGAGGACGAACAAGAAGGAAGTCGGCGTTCTATTTAATAGTCAGTGAGTAAACCTGTTATATATTGGTGGCCAATAATGAATCCATCGATTTAAACCGACTGACGAGACCGATGTGAACTAGTTCTCAAAGTGCCCCGATCACACCTGAAGAACAAGACTGATCCTGATCACTTGATGATATGAAATGAGGCCACAAATGAAGGTACGGGGGCCCTGAGGTCCGAGACCTTTGGTTTCACAAAGCGACCTGCATTAAATATTTGCTTCTCTCATGCAACCGGACCACACGAGGCTGCCGCCATAGATTCAGGAGAGAAGACGAGACGGCGACCGTCAGCGTGACACACAGAGACCAGGATGATTGGATTCTTTTTCATCGTTCACAGAGGCGGCGAGAACGGAGCGTTAAGGCACGTGAGACCCAGCAGCGATTGTCCTGTTATTATATTTCTATAGGGGTGCTACAGTTTTCTCTTCCGTCTGACACTTTGATCCCACAATGGCTCCATCTCGTCCTGCAGCCAGACCGCCGCGTCCTTTGATGTACCCGTCTATCTGTTGGTGCTCGGCTGTGGCACCAGCCTCAGATCACTTATTAAATGAGACGTGAATGTCAGGACCTCACATGCTTGCCTCTTATCACAGACCCCCCTCCCCCCTCCCTGTACCTGACTGTGGCGGCTCCAAATCTCTGCTGTCTGTTCTGTTGGCAGGCGTCAGCTGCAGAGTAAGTCACATCCAAAAGGCCTCAAGTAGGAATCATTGAACGTGGAGCTGCACTACAGGGACGTTACTGGACAACAACCTCAGTGTAAACTTGATGTGTGAGCTGGACGTCGGCTTAAACAAAACCTTCAGTTGCTTCATTCTCAGGGACGTAAAGTAACTGACCATCAGAGATCTCCTGCCAGCTAATAGTACAGCACTCTTCTCTTTGGGAGGAGCTAGCTGAGGTGGTTTGGGTATCCGCAGCATTGGTAGTAGGCCCGATGGTAGACCCATACGAGCTGGAGAGAGGGATTACTCATGTCGCCTCGCCTCCGAGGAGGAGCTGGTGAGAGTTGCTGGGGAGATCTGGACAGGAGGTGGATAGATGGATGTTAAAGTTACACTTGCGGTGTATAATAAAGACTGAATGATTTCAGCCTCTGCGTTTTGTTGTTTTAGTCTCCTGTTGTCTTAATGTCTCTTTGTGTCCCAACAACCGGTCCTCTAACGCCGCCCCCCCCCTGCAGCAGTTTTTAAATGTATTGCTCTTGGCCGGGGGACCTGGCAGCATAAACATGCTGAGAGAAACAATGGAGTGACTAAATGAATATGACACCAGAATGGCCGTACACTCAGACGGACAGGAAGACATGCGTCACTTTCTGTGTGCTACTGCGGAGAAAGTTCTGTCATTCTTCTTCTGTTCTATTCGTCACATTCACATTCCTGATCGCTGTTCTCATTTCCAGGCTCGTCTTCTTCGTGACTTGCTAGAGCCACGTCACCGTCGTAAAGGGATCAACAGTAGGCATCTAGGTTGATGACCCTTCCTGTACATTTCCACAAGGTGCTTTAGAAGAAGCCTCAGTGACGTAAGAACCTGGAAGATAACAACTTTTCATATCTGTCGTCCTCATCATCGGTCCTCTCACGCACCCTCCAAAGACTCCTTGAAAGTCTCCTCCTCACCTTTTTACCAAAGTTCACAATCACCTGGTTCCTTCAGGAGTCTTTGTGCTTCCAAAACCTCACCACAGGTTGCACCTTCACACCGGTACACAACCCAAGGATACGCAGCCGTCTGATTAATATCAACGGGATCACCGCATTATTTATATATATATGAAAATATGCAGACACACATCCATCATCGACCTGTTAACCTCGTGATCGTATAGAAAGAGTAACTTTCTCTAAAGTCCAGTCTGATATTCTGTGCTGTCTGATGATCCTTGAAGCTCTCGAAGCGCCCGGGTAGCATTTGATCTTTTTACGTGCGCCTGTAGAAAGACACTCAGGCTAATGCAGTCTGAGTAGATTCTTTTTTAAAAGTAGCTCTATTTTCAGCGTGACGGCCCTCTTAGGACTTCAGACAAATCACAGGGTGAAGAGGCTTTTTCCTGCCATCCGGACCCTCTAGAAAACTCTTCATCCCAATTAGCAGCTGTGCTGGATCCAGTCTCCTCGTCGTCTTTGCTCTTATAATCAGCACTCGTCTCAGAAACATACAGATCCACAGATGGAATATCTTGGTGCTGCCGGTGTCTCTCCCACCTACGCAGCCAGCTCCCCTTCGCCATCCTCGTCACGTCCGCAGGGCTCCTGCTGCTCGCCCAGGGGTGAGAGGTCTGTTGGCCGGGGACCAAGACAGCACACGCCTCTCTTTGATCCACCCGGCGTTTGCTGCTACCTGCAGATAGCAGATTCGCTCACGCGGCGCTCCCCCCCCCCGTCAGCCTCAGAGACAATTCCACGTCTCCCGTTTCCTCTCCACTTCTGTTGGAAGAATTATAAACTGTGCACACACACACACAGGCTCTCTGCTGCTGCTGGCTGCTTGAAATAAGCATTTATATGGCTTTGCTCCATTTAAGAGAAATCTAACAAGAATGAATGTAATCTGAAATAGTGGAAAGAATACTGACATTCAAACGGTTCTGGTGTGCGTGTGCACGTGTCATCTGGTTCCAATTTGAAGGCAGAATTACAGCTAATGATATCCTAGAAGACAACTACAGTAGCTGAACATGCATCGATTCCTCGGCTTCTTTCCTCTGGTGTTTTCCACCCTGTATTTCAGCCCGTCAGGCGACTGGAGAGGGAAGTAGTTTAAGTCTGAAAGAGCAGAAACGTTCAGATACTAATCCGTTTGGGTTTTATACAAGAAGTACTCTAAATGTGGGTCAAAGGAAAGCTTTGTACTTACAGACAGTATGTGTTTGCCCTTTTTGGATATCAAAGGGACACACACACACACACACACACACACACACACACACACACACACACACACTACCACTCACATCTGGATTCAATCAGAATCCAGTGATCCCCTGCAGGAAAGCGTCCGCGCTACGCCGGATAAATTTGTAAATGCATCTTTCCTTTCCTTTTGGACCTTTCATCCAGACTAAAAAAAAAAAACAGTGTTCAAAATTGAGCTTTTCCAAAAGCCCTCAAGAGTGTGTAAATCTCAAATTGCCTGCGTTGTCTTTTCATCTTGTATCGGGTGATGTGTTTCAAAACACTGACGTACGCTGCACAGCGCGAGTCAGACGACAACGTCAACTACTTAAACAGCAGAGACAGAAATATGTAAAACTGTATCAAACCATAGACTGTATATGTAAAATAAACTGGGCTGACCTTCACCTTTGCGTCCCAAAAGGAAAGTGCGTTAAACCTGCATTGCTTCTAACCGCCATCAGGGGGCGATAACAAATCTGATGGTATAAAGTCGGAGAAAAAGTCCCGACATCTCACTCGATTTAGTTCACCAGTACGAAGAGACAAAAGCAGCTCCGAATACGCAATCCTCCTAGTCACACACTGTTTTTAAGAGGTGGATAAATTTCACCACAAAAGAGACGCAGCCTTTTCTCTGGTATTTTTCATAATCACGTAATCCGTCTCCTCCACATCTCCTCTCAGGTTTTTGCACCAAACGCCCCATTGGGGAGGAAAAAGCCCAATTTTACTCTCCTTAGATGTTTTTTTAAAGCAATGGACGGATCTCACAGCAGATATAAACATGTAATGTTTGCAGCGGTCCTGAGAAAAGATGCACAACATCATCGTGTTCACCAAATTCTGTGAAGCACATGGAGTTTGGGTCTTCTTGCAACTGTTTCCTGCACGCTGCACATCCTCCGCTGCTGACTGACACTGACTGTGATTAACTCTGGCTGTCGACGGACGACACAGACGCTCTCTGATATCCAGCGGCGGCGGCGCTTGTCAAATGACAACCCCTCTATCATTGCATACTGTATGTCTTCACATCGGCACTACTCCTTGGCCAACTGTAACCATGGTAACAACACATGGAAAGCAGGGAGTGCGCCGTTTGATTGGCAGGGCTGGTGTTTACTGGATGATGGATGGATTGGTGCACCCTAGCATGTTGTACATCCCATGATGGTGCCGTATACCACTGCCACTCGGCAACAACAGACAACATGGAGACAAAATTGAATATTGTTTCTGTACCTCTGAATATTTCTCCTGGAAATAACTAAGCTCAAGTAATCATGAATGATCCATGATCTCATACTTAATGAATTCACATCCTGAGAAACTGTCTTCCTTTTGCCTCACAGCCAGAGAGGTTTTGGGTTTGAACCCTCTGGCTGGCAGGAGCCATCATGTGCAACCGCGTCCTGACGGGGTTCCTCCGGGGCTGCAGCTTCCTCCCACAGACCGAACGCATGCAGGCCAGGTTAATTGGGGTGTCTCAATTTGCCTCGAGGTGTATTCTCATTAACACTGACTTGCCAATTTATAATGTACACCTGGATAAATCTAATGTGGTGTGATGGGGTTGGGAGATGCAGTAATCTCCAAATAAGAAGATTATTTCTAATGAGACAATTAAATAATATTGTAAGAAGCAAAATATATATAATGGAGACCAGAACTGCAGCTTCCTTACAGAAAAAAACTAATAATTTATCTCTCGATTAGGAAAAACCAGCATGATTCCAGTGCATGACACACTGCTTATTGCTGTTTGTTGCTCCACTTGACAACATCTGTCTCCGTCTCTATGATTTGTCTCTAACAGGTCTTCCCACCCCTTCCTAATGAGGCTGAGATTGCACACACCAAAAAGCTCTTCCGACGCAGGAGGAATGACCGAAGGTAACGACGCACACACACACACACACACACACACACACACACACACGCACACACACGCACACACACGCCAGCCTGAGTGAGAGGGAATGTTGTTCTGTGATGATGTCAGATGTCAGTGCGCAGCCAATGCTACGGCTCGCCCCGGCCAAAGCAATGTCAGGACAGGAATGCAGGCTCCACACTTCACTGCAGACGGGGAGAAGAAGAAGAAGAAGAAAAACATTCAGGAGACATTCAAGGTTTCTGCACACTTAATAGGTCAATCAAACTGAATTTAAGGCAGTTACTCCGTCACCGGTGTTTGCTTTCTTCTTGTATTTGAATGGATTTATTTCACATGCGTTGCCGTATTTAACCGATCCTGCTGCCACTCTGGCTCTACGTGTTCTACTGGCACATCTGATTTAATTGTATACACTCTGAAAATCTAATTTCACCCAAGTCTGACTTCATTGAAACCTGGTCCTTAAGAGAGAGAGAGAGAGAATGAAGCCTCTCTCATTCTCTCATTCTCTCTCTCCCTCTCTGCCCTGATGTCACTGGAAAAACTGTTCTTCAGTTGCTAAGAGACAGGCAAAGAGAAAATATTTGGTTTGTATTTGTGGTTAAAAAAGAAGAAATGTTATCTAAACCAAATGGACCAAAGCACTTCCATCCTTGTTTTTTAAGCACAAAGTAATTGCTGCCGTCCAGAGTTAGTGTGTTTCTGCAGCGCAGGGCGACCAGCAACACAAAGGGACGGACGTCAGTTTGTTTCTTCCGTTAACCTGAGATATCAGCCGTGCGCAGTGTTCTCCAGCAGCTTGATTTGGTGTTTGTACTTTTTGTCTGTGAAGGTATCATGAAGTTTAGTAACTGGACGCGTCCACCACCAGCAGATGTTTGTTTTCTTGTCCTGAACTGAGTCACTGCCCGACTGTTGCTTCACACCAACGGTCAAACAATTCGCTGGAAGTATTCATGCAAGAATGCTAAAAAACATAACAAGACACGCCCTGAGACATCTAGAAAGAACGGATCATTTCATACTGCAAACTATCATAGCACGCTCCTGTTTGTCCACTCTGAATTCGTATACCTATCTAGTTCAAGTGTAGTTGTGTTTTGAGGCGGTATAATACTACCTCTGCCAAGAGAAGGACTGAGGCCCAGGATGACAGATATGAAAGGAGACATGAGACCGAGGATAACGAGAAGTATCAGTTGAGCTGCAGCAGCGGACTGACTGGAGAGGCTGTTTCAGCTGTAACTGCTCTCTCCCTGCAGATCTCGTCTATATTGGTCGATCGCGACATCTGTTTCCAGGGATCTCTCTGGAAATCTTGTTTTCTTTGCGATACCCAACAATTACAAGAGGGGAAGCTGGGAGAGGCTTTCACAAGTTTGTTTAAGCGGTATTGGTGGTAGAAGTTAGTAAGTAAAATGTTATCAGAGCTATGGAAGGTTTGATAACAGTTGTTATTCCGTACTGTCGATAATGAACGAAGTAGTCCTCGTACGTTGATATTTGTTTGAGCTCAGGTCCTCTAACCGAAGCTGCTCCCACTAAAGATTCAACTGTAAATGTAGTGGACGTAGCCAACGTGAAGTCACTGTTGTTTTCTGTAGCCAGAAGTGACCATAGAAGAGCCGACAGGGAGTCATGGTTTCGCCTTGCTGCGCCTCGATCTTGATTGACAGGTTGCCCTGGTATCGGCCTGTCAATCACAAGGTAGCCCCGCCCTAGAGCACACCCTGCTCTACTCTTTCAGTCTAATTATGAGGTGAACATCATGAGCGATTTAGTACGAGGAACTCCAAATATTTCCTGAGGTTATAAGAGGATAATAGACTTCTATACGTCCTGCCGCCAGCCGAGTCGCCCCCTGCTGGCCGTTAAAAATAATGGAAGCCTCTGGCAAGAAAACGTCCCTGCTACGCCTGTTAGATTTTATAAATGTATCTTTTCTTTCCATTCAAGCCTTCAATCCAGACGAAAGCACATCCACTTCTTTAAAGCTCAAAGTCAGCTTGGAAGCAGATGATGAAATACAGGGATGAATCTGCATTATTTACGTACACAGAGGATATAAATACTAAATATGCACCGTGCAAACTGAGGGTTGTATTTTCCGTAAAGCAAAAGACAAAGAAGTGGAGCGAGATTGAGAAAAGTGTAGGCCGTCTGTGGCAGGAAGGAAAAGGAAGGGGGAGGTAGTGCATGTGTTTCTACTTTAGAAGGCACGTCAAGCAGGGCTGAAATTAGTTGTGATTTACTGGAATGTGCTGGTTACCTCCACACAGCAAAGGGGCAACGCAGAACTTAATATGCTCCTTCCTCATCCTCTCTTTTGCTCGTACCGAGATGGTAAATTCATCTTCTGCGGAGCCTTTACACATCTACAATAGACTTTTACCCCTTTGTTCTAAAGTATGTCGAGGAGAGACGGTTGCCGGGTCGAGCATCCACTTTTTTGTTTTCTGTTGTAAAGAAATACGCTGATCAAACAAGTGCCTGATTAGAGAGTGTGGAGTCGTTTATTTAACAAGTGATTAGTTAGCGCTTCAAAGAGTTGCATTAGATGTCAGCACACGTAGCAGCGACTCCTCGTGTCTGTTTCATCATCAGGATGGATGTCTGCTGAGTGTATTTATGCACTCAAGTGAAAGTGAGCAGCTGGTCTGCTTGTTTATGTGACCTCGCCGTGCATCTCCGAGCTTTTGTCGGGCAGTGTTGTGCACGCACCCACATTCAGTACGAGTGTTTGAATCTTAAAACGAGTCCGTCAGGTGATGCATGGCGAGAATATGAACGTGCGGTCTTGCAACAGTGTCATCAATCGATAAGTCGTTGCAAAATGCAGTGCACACAAATGTTAAAGAATCCTTATGAAGATGTTTGTTGATATTGTGGGCGTGTGGATCAGCCGGGCTGTAATGCAAATGTTCAGTCAGGCATTCGAAACCCCCCCACAGTCCATTAAACCAGCGTGTTGTGGTCAGCGCGAAGCTGAGACCACGGTATTGACTGTCTGCCTGCAGGCCCTCGCTCCCCGGGGCTAATCGATTCGCTAGTCTGGGTCAACCAATGGTCCAATGGGTCCATGAGTCCTCATCCACACCGCCATGGCAACAGCCGTGATCGATCATCAGTACACTTCCCTCCTCCCATGAGCGTATCGGCCGGTTCATTCCACCTTCTTTAGTCACCATCATTCACTTCCTCTAGTTTCTATGCATGTTGTTTGACTGGAATCAACCTGTAGTTTTTTTTTTGTTTCTTTCTTCTTTGCTTCTTTGCTTTTCTCTCCTTCTCCTTCTTCTTCTTCTTCAAACTGTGTTGCCCCTTCACTCTTCATCTCTGCCTCGTCCTTCCAATCACCTGCATTTGTGGCCGCCCCCCCTCCCTGTCCTGCTTTTAGAGATGTTGATCAGTCCGCCCGAGACCAGGTAACCGTATTTCTGCCGACTGGCGTTGGGGGACGGCGGCAAGTCTCAGCGAGGTTAGTGGCAACATGAGATCCTGAGAGCTCCGAATAAGACGAGCACACACTGAACAACACCGGGCACGTTTGATTTATTCCACAGGACGTGAGATCATCCTGCAAAGGTCACCTGCACAATAATTAAGTGCTCAGTAAAAGTGAAGTAGAAATGGAGCATCAAATAATTAAGATCTGCTTACGAGCTTCATGCCACCGCCGACTCATTGTCTCAAACATTAAAATGTTTCTCATCCAATTTGATGGCCGATCGCTCCAGACAACCTGTTTCCAAGTAACAAGGTTTTATAAGATTGATACTTCATCAGCGGCCCCATCATTCATCCTTAATGCAAACATCTCTTTGGCAGTAATGCGACTGATGGATGGTCAATGTGAGCAACACTTTAAACCGCTGCGGCGCTCGCGGTCATTAAATATGATTAATGTTTCATTACCGTCTCGCTCTCACCTCTCCTCGTCAACCGGTAGATCAGGGGAGAGGTTTATTAGAGTTGAGCCTAAACCAACAGCTGCCGCTCGGATCGGATTAATCACCCGTGGATGTGTGTGTTTCAGGGAGATATTGTATTCCCCTCATTCTCAGGACGTCTCTCCGCTGAGGAGCCGTTGTTGCTCTGCAACAGATCTCAGTGTGAGGGCGTAATAATAAACGACATTGCCCAATTTTCCGTCCGTCAGTTTCAGACTGATTAAGTAAGTTTGTGCAACACGCAGGCTTGAGAAACAGCTATGTGGACATGACTGTCGGCTGAACAAGTCGGACGATGGAAGATGCGAATCATCATCAGACTGCATGAAAAGAGGGTGTGTACCCTGCAGCCAACGAACAGCTGACTCAGAGAGACGCTGTGTGTGTGTGCGTGTGCGTGTGTGTGTGTGTGTTGGAGGCGGCCTGTTGGGTAAAGCTGAAGATGAACTGTCTCTCGACCTCCCCGAGAGAGTGGAGCAGAGGCGCCACACAGGACATGAACCACGTGAAACCATTCATAAAAGGCTGCGAATACACTTATCCTGCATTCTTACACACACACACACACAACATGAATAAATAAAGGTGGGTGACGATTGCACAGAAGCACCAACAGGAGGAAAGGAGCATCATTCTTCTGTGTTTCCATCGTCATCGGTGCCGTCTGTCCTCTGCCATGATTATATGATGACCATCAGCAAATCAACGTTCGGCAGCTATTTTGAGATTCAATCAAGTATTTTTTTTAAAGGAAAAGAAGCAAAAATCTATCCATTAATACTTCAGATGTGGACTAAATGTTAGGAAACATTAAGTGAGCACTCGAAGTCCAATACAACCTCCCCACTGTGGCCTCCAGCACGTGGACCTGTGGGTGGTGAGCTGTGGACGGTCTACATGTGTGTGTGAAAATCCTAAGCTAAGCTAAGCTAAGCTAGCTGCTGGTTGAGTCTGCGCTGCTTCGCAGGCCGAGGCAGATAATAGGTCGCCTCCTCGGTGCCAGGGTGGCTAATCTCCTCGACCATATGTCGGGCTGGTCAGGAAGGGGAACAGAGAAGCAGAAAGGTACAGAGCTATGCAGCACAGGAAGAACACGCTGTGACACATGTAAGCAGCCGTTTATGTGATACTTGAATATTGTAGATGGAGATAAGAGCTAACTGATACCTGCTAATATTCCAGGAGACAGCAGCGGCCTCAGGGAGGAGGAGGAGGAGGCGGCGGTGGAGGAGGAGGAGGAGGAGGAGGAGGAGGAGTGGGGAAGAACCAGTCTCATCAACTGCTGTCGCCACAACATCATAGGGATCAAACCCAACAACAGCCTCGGAACCAACAGCAGCAGAACTTAACAGAACTGGGAGACAATAGAAACAATAGTGCCGGCCGGCCGCCTCGACAGTATCAAGGTGGACATGGGCAACGCCAAGCAGGACAGCCGCACCACGGGTACAGCCAGAACCGGCGTTGGCACCACAATCAGAAAGCCCAGGGGCACGGACAGACAAACCCCACGGACGATGACGGATTACCCCCAAGAACAACCAAAGAGACTGAAAACGTGAGAACGGGTGACGAGCGGATCCGACCGAGCGAGCAGCCGCGAGACTGCAGCAGCAGTAAGTGTCCCAGTGAATCACCCAAACCTGAGTCAACACTCGACACTAATGCTTTCCCAGACGTGACAGTTAATAAAGAATCTCCCAACCCACCAGGAGGTAGTGAGGCATGCAAAGGGCAGTCAAAGGAGCCCGAAATCTGCTTGCTGCAGTCGTCGAGGGAGAGGCTGAGGAGGAGACTAAAGGACAAGGTACCGAAAAGCTGCTTACCGCCTGTCATTCAGCACTAAGGCAATCAGGGCTAATGTGTATGTGAACACACAGGCACACTTTTCTCTCACTGCTTTAGTCATTTATCCGCTTAGTTATTCACGTTGCAAAGAGGAGACCGAGGTGACTCTTAGTGTCTTTCACCTGATGGACAACCTGGCAAGTCGACCAGCCATCATCCACACCGACAGACTTCATAACCACGGGCAGCGGTTGGATGTGACAGAACTCCACTTCCCGAATTAATAACCGTTAATCCTCAGTGACGCCAGTGAATCAATGAATCTGGGGTTCAGATTCACACTGAATAGTTAACACAGAAACATACGGAGCTTTCATCTTTCCAGAAATATGAAACGTTTTTCTTCTCTCAGTTGGTGATGCAAACAGATATAATAAAATCTTTCTTCTTTGATATTCAGGCTAATTCGGGATCATTTGGACCCTCCAAAATGTCCAATATTTAGCAACAGCCAATCAGAGCGAGCCGATCGGATAGCATCACCAACCAGATGTAGCGTTAGCTTGTAGCACTAGCCTCATCTGAGAGATGTCTGTGATGTCACATATCTTTAAGATCAGATTTTTAAATCATCGAGTGTGAGCCAGACTTAATACAACCAGAGCAGCAGCCAACCTACAGCCATGTCAATATATCTTTATCTGTTCTACTTCCTGCCTCAGGAAGAGGCACACGTGGAGGCGTCGGGCTCCGGGTCGCAGATCATGGACCGCCTGGTGGATCTTCTCAGCAGCATGAAGAGGAACAGCAGCGGGGTGGAGCAGCAGCTCGCCTCGTTCATGGAGGAGGCTCAGTGCTCGGCGCGCTCCGAGGAAACCCTGGCTCAGGTGGTCAACACCATCTACTCCAAGGCCGTGTCGGACAGGAACTTCGCCGCCACGGCCGCCAGACTTTGTGACCGCATGGCGCTGTTCATGGTGGAGGGGACCAAGTTCAGGTCGCTGCTCCTCAACAGGCTTCAGGTGAGAGACCCGGGACAGTTGAAGGTGTAACAGAAAGATTTGTCATCCTCTTTTATTATCTTCAGCATTCAGATGAACTCCACGCTGTTCGACTTCAATGTGTTTGAAGTCAAACAGTTTAACCTTGCTCAGCTGTTGATCCCGCGGAGGATCAAATAACATGATCATGATCCCAGAAGCATCTGAAGTCTTAGCGAGACAAAGTGAGTAAACTAAGAGAGTGGGCGGCGGGCGCCTGACACCAGGCTCGGTCCCAGAGGAGGCCCATCTGAGACCTTTATAGCTCTGAATTAGACAATATATTTGTCTCCTACACTTGTGTACAATAGAATCTGTCCCATTTCTGTCGGAGGGTTGAAGTGATTCACCCTCTGAAATCCTCCGAGTCTTCTCACATGTGATGCTGTTCTCTGTTTTAAGTAATTATTTTATAGAATTATATATTTTTTTAAAAGAACTAAAAGGAGAAAAGCTCCTTCAGGTGGACGACTGTGTGATGAATGTGAGTCTGCAAAGATGCTGAACACCCAGCAGAGGAGGACCTGCCCCCCCCCCCCTTCACCCTCCATCCCTTCACTTAGCTGCACAGCCCCAGTCTTCCACCCGTGATGAAAACATCCTCTCAGCCGTTATATATATTTCACTGCCTCCATCCCCTTCCCTCTCTCCCCCCTCCTCCTCAGCCCTCATGAGCTCTCTATTCCCGTGCTCCCCCATCTGATCGCCTCTCCTCACCCAGAACGACACGGGCCACTGCCTCACTCATCTCCCTGCGCGCCCCCCCCTCCTCTATCCTCCTCCTCCTCCCCTCTCCCTCCATTCCGAACTCTGCCAGAGTTGCAAACTGTCCAGAAGTAGACAAGCAAGACCTCTTCGGATGACATCCGAGGTCTAACTGTTAACCCACCTGCTGCCCCGCCGCCGCCCTTCACTCCTACTCCTGTTTCCTTCTCCTGCAGATCCTCCTGCAGCCATTGTTCCCTCCGTCTGGTTTTTCACTGAAACATCTCTCTCTTTTTAGATGATGAGATTTTCATCCCCAACTCAGAAGCCCCCCCCCCCCCCCCCCCCCTCCTAATAACTCCTTCCTTTATTCCACTTCACACCTTCATTTAGCTTTCAGCCCCTTTTTGTATGAATATGTGGGCTCTCGTTATTGATGCACCATGTTTTGTCTCGACCCCTCGATCTCATTAGGGGGGGGGGGTGGGGGTTACTCTGTGACTGCTCTGCTTATTAAAAGTCTCAGCTCACCCAGCGTGTTACCTGTGGTTGTTTATCAAGGCCAAGACGAGCATGCTGCAATCTGTTGGCGCTTCTCTCCTCATCTTTACTTCAGCTTCTGCGCATGTGGCGAACGCATCAGTCATCCTGTGTGTGTGCGTCCTTCGCTACATGTGCGTCTTCCCCCTTTTTGTAGGTTTGTTGTTCACGTGTCGAACACCATGGCGATGTCCTTGAAAATGTACGAGAGACGCGTGTACGGCGTGTTTGTTGTTTGACAGTGTAGAGTTTCCTGTTGGATTCATTCAAGGTTGGATACTGTGTGTGTGTGTGTGTGTGTGTGTGTGTGTGTGTGTGTGTGTGTGTGTGTGTGTGCGTCTGCAGTATATATTTGTCAGTGTGCAAACAGGCTCGTCTTCTTCTGTGTGTCTGTGAGAATATGAAGTGCCTCGCGTTTCCAGTGCACTTCAGTCCACAGAAACAGGCGGTGCGCTCGAGAGAAGAAAAACAAATCCATGAGATTCGCTGTGCCTGTTAATAAAGTTTCAGTTTAACCTGCCGTATAACATCCACACAAGTGTGCATTAAGCATTAACCCACATTGACTCCCGACGCTTTCACGGCGCCGACACGGTTCACGAGCGTTCGCTGCCCTTTTGGCTGTAAGCACCTAAATCTAAAGGTTAATACGTAAACAAACTACAAAAAGATGATCAGCGGCTGGTCGGAGTCGTTCATAAAACACTGCATCTGTCTCCACCTTCCCCACAGAGAGACTTCTCCCGTCGTGAGGAGATCCAGCAGGCGGATGTGGAGAAGTGGTTCGGCTTCATCACCTTCTTGAGCGAGGTGTTCGGGACCATGAGGAGCAGCGCCGGGGAGCCGTTCCGGGTGCTGGTCTGTCCCATCTACACCTGCCTACGAGAGGTTTGTGTCCAGTTCAGCTCAGTGTTTATATTTAATCATTAAGGCTTGTCATTAACTAGTCAATCATCCCCAACCACATGTCTCGGTAAGAAGAAAGCGCCTTGCTGAGGCGTGTGTTTTTTTTTCTCTGGTCAGATGCACTAAACCAGAGCGTCCTGTTTTTGGCCCGACCCAGTCTAGACACTAGACGCCACAGCGGGTTTGGTTAGTAACGCAAACAGCCCTGGACATCAGTTCCAGGAAAAATATCATGACCCGGGGTTAGTTCTCATCAGCTGGTCTCGCTCGCTTATAGAAAGTCCTATTGTTACCATGGAAACCATATAGGGTAGCCACAGCAAACCCACTGCTATGCAGAAGTGGTTAACGGCAGATGGGATATTGAAAGGGGAAGCAAGTGAGGATCATGGGGGAGCAGAGGGAGGGAGAAGTGAAGAGGTGAGAGGAAGCGGAGGAGACTGCGGTCAGGTTGACAGTTACTGCAGAGGAAGTTGACTCGCGACACAACACGTCAGAAGAAGAAGAAGAAGAGAGAAGAAAAAACAGTTGGGCGAGATGATGAAAAAGGATTTTTGATGCACAGTTTGAGTGGGAAGAAGAAAAAAAGGTTGAGGCACGTGCCAGGTAGTTTTACCACCCACGTCCAGACCTCTGCCGGTCTGGTGCTCCACACACACCGAGCGTCTCTCCTAACACACACACACACACAACATTCACACACAGCTCACGCTCTAATGGCATCCACACCCTGTCTGAGCGCATGCCCTGGGCATTATCTCAGCTTGTTAGAAGGCTTGGCAACACGACCAAGGGAGTGGACGTGGAGCCTAATCAGTTCTAAAATACACACCTCCGTGTTTCATCAGCGGCGGCGTCACATCCAGCACGGCTGCTGCTCGCGGTTTCACAAGACACCTGTGAACAATTTCAAGTATTTGTGTAATCATAAGTGCGAGCGTGTTTGTTTTCTTTAATGGCTGCGAGCCCGTGTGCTTGTCAGACAGCCTGTATTTCCCAGGGTTTCTATCCATCCGCTGCTTTGACGAGCCTGTTGTAACATGCAGTTGTTGGACTTCAGCTACAAGCTCTTCCCTGACGTGCGTGCTCGTACATGTCTGCCGGTGCTCACCGCAGCGGCCGGCCGCCGTATCTGTAGCCTGCAGAACAGGATTAGGTAACAACTCAGGTGTGTTTGTGTATACATGACTGAAGTGTGTATAGACAGAGAACAGGAATGAGAGCTGATCTGACAGGCTGTCAGTCTGATGGTGGAACGTCTTATACCAGGGGTTCCCAAAGTGGGGTGCAGGGACCCCCAGGGGGGCCTTGACGTCCTTCTAGTGGGTCCTCAGCAGAATAAGGAACAATTCATGTCACTTGTTTAAATGTTTGTGAAGTCACACAGCGGTATATCTCACCTTTCACTGTATCATTTTAATCATCATGTCATGTACAAAAGATTCTCTGAGGAAGACGCTGAGCAATCAGATGATGGAAGTACTTCCATACAATCAAAGACGACTGCAGAGCAGCAGGCTCTCCCCCCTCATCCTCGCTCCGATGCCTCGTCCTGCTCCGCATTCATCTCCCAAATCCCTTTGACTCAACTATTGTCGTGGAAAAACCGTAATACTTAATGAAACGGAGGGAAGTGATGCCAGAAACACTGTTGCTATGCAACTATTGGAAACCCAGTTGAAGAAGTCATAATTTCCTGCGTGTGCGCTCCCCGTGTGTCATTAGGATACAGATTAAACATGTTTGCCTCTCAGCATCGCTGCATCCTTTATTCCTCTTTTTTTAAACTGCGGTTGGGTGCCAGGTTCCAACACATTCACACACACACACACACCACACACACACACTTTGATCAATGAAGTCAACCTGAAAGACAGAAAGCCTCAGCAGACAACTGACATGCATATGGATGATTTGCCGTCACGTATTGGAAGCGTTTCTTCCATTCGGCGCTGCGAGAGAATCCCAGCTGTCCCAGTTATTGTTGCCTTTTATGTTCCTGATCAAATGTGTGTTTGAAATGAAAAGACTGTAAATGGAAGTCACACAGAATCTCAAGGTTTCCCAGGGAAGCTGGCTTTGTTACTTGATTATATAACTGCGATCAGGCTCACAATTTGTCAGCTCCTGCGGAAGGATCGTGTGTTGAGCAGACTGACGGACTCTTTTTTTTTTTTTTTTCATCTGTTACAAAACGGAGGGAATACGTCGACCGTTTGTCATGTGAGAGGGATAAATGAGAGCTACCGCTATTGGAGAGCTGACAGATAAACACTGGATAGAGGAATTGATGATAGATGAGTATAGATTAGACTGTTTTCGAGGTATTGAGCTAAACTTTAGCGCCGGCTCCCCAGAGAGCTCATTACGAGCTCTTCCTGCCTGTCGCGGAGCTCTCCATCTCCGGGAGCGACGAGACTCCGGTCCCCCCATATCAAGCAGCCGCGCTGTCACCATCCCTGTCTAAGCATACCGGAGGAGGTAGCGTCTGTGTGTGCAGCCGCCGGGCCGGGATGATGGCTGGAATACCATTAAGCTGTCCGGTGTGACTATAAGAGGCCGTCTCATGCAGGATGTGGATCGTAACATCGCTTGGTGATTTCCTTTCAGCAGTCAGTTCTCATGAGGTCTCTCTTAAAGCATGCATTCAATCAATCTGCAGTTGGTCTGTGTTTGGGTTGTTAAAATGAATAACACACACACACATACACAGACTGTGGTCGGGTTGCTTGGCTCGTACGTGGGGCTGCACGATTCACTGAGCATCAATCTCGATCACGGTTTTGGCTTCCCACAATGAAATGAATATGATCGATTGCCATATTGACCTTTTTAAAGCACGCTCATACGAGACTCTGCTGCATATCAAATCAAGCGCTTCCCTAAACTAACAGCCTGTCAGCGGGGGGGGGTGGGCTGATCGAGATGTTTTGGCTTCGTGTTTGGGGAGCTGTCGTGCCGCTCGCAGCGCCCAACCTGTACAAAATGTTCCTGGATGTTGCGGCTGCTCCCCGAAGCATAAATTAAGATTTAAATCAGGAGTCTGGACTGGAAGTTGAAGAAGTGGTTTCCCCACACGAATAATCCTAATCCATTATTTGAACGTATTTCAGTGTTAAGCATGAACACTCGCATGCAAAGAGTGCACGAGACTTGTGTCTGCAGGAGGATCGACTCAACCCTGCAACAAGTGCCAGTGGGGGGGAAAACAGTTGTATTTGTCATTTCCAGGGTAGCGTTGTTAGTTTCCTTCTGGAGAAACGGTCATGTGACAGGGGTGTGACCAATCAGGGACGGCCTTGTGGAGATAAGCGTCTGCGTCTCCGGGCGAAGTGAAGTTTAGAAACTGAAACCGGATCGGCAGCATTTTAAAAACACCAGAGCGGCGTTGACACGAGGTACGAACGCAGCCAAGTTATGCGTTTTAAAACATTAATCCTGTCACTTCCTTTCTCACCGCCGTCCGTCAAGGCAAAGTAGCACTTTGGAAGTGCAGAGCCAAACCGGTCTTCATCTTGTGACACTGAAGGCTGAGGAGGCTCCGCCAGCCCTCCTGCATTGTTTGAGTGCCAGTTGTATACCATCTGTCCGTGGGGCCGGTACAGGGGAAATGTTTACCCCGGCGTGTTTACCAGCTCCACTGTTTGTCTTGGGCTGCAGTGTGTGTCTGTGTGTGTGTGTGTGTGTGTGGATATACAGCGGGCATAAAGCGAGCATTGATGTGTGCTGGCCGGCTATCTTGCCAAGATGAAAGCCTCCTCTTCCCAGAATCCAAATGTTCATGTAGAAAATATTTACAATCAGGCTTAAATCTTTTTTTTTTTCCTCTTGTGAACTGATTAACACACAAACCCATTTGCTTAATCCTCCTCTTGTGGCCCAAATCCAAGGACACATATTGTATATTTTCTATATCTTCCCGCCTCGTTATCTTTCTGTTCGCTACATTGGGATGTGTGCGGCTCCGCATTCACACAGTGTCTGTTCTTGTTCCCTTGTAGCTGCTGGAGTCCACGGCTGTGAAGGAAGATGCAGTCCTCTGCTGTTCCATTCAGGTACGGACCACACACACACACACACACACACACACACACACACACACCAACGTCTGGCTTTGATTGACACAAGAGGCGGATTTGAAGTCCAGGCAGCAGAATTAGAGACAGTCGGACACGGAACGAAAGCATGAAGTAAATAAACACTAACACGCTGGATTCATTAATGCCGTCTGCAGCATCTCACAGCAGCGGCGTTCCCTCCTCTCCTGAAGGTGAAAGATAAACTAGCGCAGGTGAAGTGGATCTTTACATTAAATCACACTGTGGCTGCAGGAGAGTAGAAAGCTCAGAGTGGCGATGACGAGCAGGAGAGGTCAGAGGTTAAAAATGAGGCCGACAGGTTAAAGAAACAGAAAGACCAAAGACAGGTGAGCCCCACTTGGCACAAACACAACATGGCAAGATTGATTTACAACACACACACACACACACACACACACACACACAC
>CAAKHC010014016.1:32680-47740 GCA_901007825.1 Macroramphosus scolopax | reverse complement strand
ACTCGAGATTATTCGGGAGTTTGAAAGGTTCTGCAGAACATTTTTCAACCAACCAATGATCACTCATCTTGAATATGTTATGTTGAAAGCTAATTGGAAAAAAAACATGCCCCAGGATTCCTTGTGATTTTTGATTGACGTTAAAACAGCGTCTAGGATGAGAATGAACAATGTGGCCCGCTGCACGCTGACTGTCACTGCTGCATGAATGAATGAAGGCCAGTGAAGTGGGAGCACGTCCCAGTTCACTGCAGCCCCAGTTCACTGCAGCTCCATGACACAGTTTGCAGTGGCTCCGTGGATATGGTTGCAGTTTAGCCGATGTTGCAGCCCCAGTGCACAAAATAGACTGAAGGTTTGAATGTAGTCCAGTTCATTTGAATTCCATGATATAGATATAATAAAAGCATTAAACCAAGGCTGACTGCATTTGATAGAATTAAATATTCCTTTTCAACAATGTGATATATTCAACTTAGAGGAGATGGTTCATGCAAATCTTGGAAAGGGATTTGCATCACTGATTCTAAAGGCAGTAGTTACTTAAGAGTAAGTAATTACTGTTTTATGGTTTGAAAACTGATGTCACACATTCATGAAGCTATTGGAAGATTAGTTACAATATGCATCTACAATTAGTAGTTTGATGTGGAAGATTCCCTAAAGTTTTGCTTAAAGAATACTTTCAATTCCTACCTCTGTCTCGCTGCAGAAATATAGACATTTAATGCACAAAGTTAATTTGAAATAAATAGATTTTAAAATTTAAAAGAGCCCTTACCTCCTAATTCAAAGGATCCCTTATCCTTATCTTAACTGTAGATTCTTCATAGTCTTGCATGAGCATAAACACAGTTCTGTTCAAACTGAACTTTATACTAATCCTGATATCAGTTATATCATTTTCTGTTTTTTTTTGCCGTGATAAAGTTCAATTCTTCAAACCTTATAACAGCATATAGTCAAATTACCAGTATTATTATCAGTAAACCTCTCAGTCTTTGTAAAACTGCAATCGATCACCACAGACAAAAGTTTATTCAGTAAACTGAAACCTCCCGGAGAGAAATGGATGAAAGGCTTTCAACAACATTGTTATAGTTTACCTCCACTAACTTCACCCAGAGGGTCAGGTAATGTTTAACCCTTTCATGCATGAATTATGACAAACTCAGCTAGGATTTTGTTTTACCAAGTGTTTTTATTGCTCTTTAGGAAAAACAAGGTTTGAACTTTAGTTTTTTTTTAATCCATCTGGTGTTTATGATATACAAAGATGTGAAAACTATAAAATAATATATGCATTTATAAGGAAAATGTGCATACATATTGTGGTAGTGTGACAGTTAATATCATGTTGTTTACTTGATTTAGACAAATATTGCTGTCCTGCAAAGCTGAAACCTTCAGATTTAACATGATTCCTCAGCATTTTTTTCCGAAAGTCCCTGAAAGCATCAGTATTCCTTTGCTACAGTACTTCTCCATCTATCTGTCTATCTGACAGATGCATGGGGAAGTACTTCTTCAATAGAGGTAACCCACTCTTAACATAAACTATACTTCTTCAGCTCCTCTCTCCGATCAATTATATGCTTTCCAAATGTATGATAACATGAAATTCTATACAATGAGTCCAAAATAATTTGCATGTTTTTGTTCTTAATCAAATCATTTCCAAAGAGTCAAAGGCATGTACCTCCAATGATACTGCTGTCCCAAAATAATAACAGGAGGGACTGAGATCATTAAGTCGTCGCCTCTCTTTAAATAACACTTGTTAATTGAATCATTTGGATCTCGTTCCCATGAGTTGTTATTTTGTACCCACGTGATAAATTCCCTCCGCATTGTCACCAGAGGTATCTGTATCGATATATCGGGACTACAGAGCGGGTTTGGACTGCATGTTGTTAACGCTGTGAGATGATCTTTAGCGGTTCCTGCGCCCTGATCCACTCCGGTTTTTCCACCCAGCTCCCGGGCACCTTATCCGAGGCACTGTGTGTTTCTGTGTGAGAGAAGCCGACTCTTGTTTACAGCAGAGATTCCACGGAGGAGCGGGGACCCACAGCCTGCACTAACGGAGCGAACCGTCGGATTTCAGCCGCTGGATGTACACGCAACGAGGGCTACTTCCTTTACCCGGATGAAGGCAATCCGATAAACACTTGAAAGGTCAATGATCATATTCTCCCTCCCACCCTAGCCGAGGACGTCTCGCTTGGAGATCCATTCTGTTGCGTGGCACAAGTCTGGTATTTTCTTTCAGCTGCAAGTCCCCGACTGACGGCGAAGATAAGTCCGACCCGGGGAGTCGGAAAATCGGTGTGAATTCCCTCCGCCGGCCGGGACTGCTTGGTGGACATCGAGGTGTTGTGCTGGTTGAATGGCTTAAGCAAAAAGCGTTTTTCATTCATTTTTCACCCTCCCAGCCACCACCCTTGTGGACCTGGACGTGTTTTCTGCCCCCCCCCCCTTCCCCACATACAGTCATAAACAAGGGGGGCTGTAGCAGCGACACTGGCTCTAATGATCCGGATGGTGCAGCCGACTAATAATAACACCTAGTCGTGTTATTCTGATTGTCATTACCGGGCCTGGTCGCGCTGGCGGCTCCTCGCACTGCTGTTTTCAAGAGATGGAGACTGAAGATGGGGATTACCATCATTTATCCAGTAAAATCACTGGCTTGTGTGCCACACCAGACGACGTCGAAGTATCTCGTGATTGGCAAAAATAGCAAACTGTTTTAATATATATATATATATTTTTTTTTTCTTCAAAGGAATTCCCTGAGATAATTCATTCACATATTTATATTTTCGATCCTGGTAGAGAAGCAAGCACGCAATCGCAGGCTACCACAGTAGCCAATTGGGCTACATTTATTTTTTTTTGGGCTGTTTTTTTTTTGGAGCCCGTGTGCACAACCTCATTTTTTTATTTCATTTCAGTCCTTGCCTTTTTTTTTTTTTTTTTTTGTTATTGTTTTACATTTTTCCGCAGAGTATAATGTTCAGGAACATGAGATCTGACAAACCGATGGGGAGCCCGACCTTGTTTTGGGGTGTGTTGCTGACAGTCTCAACCATCTGCATATGGCCCACATATGGAGAGAGTAAGTATCTATATGAATAACGTGTATAAGACTAATCAGTAAACAGGACATTACTAAACACAGTTTGAACTTAAATCTTGAATGGTTAAATGAGATTAACAGTAAAATGTTTTTCTTCAAGGGAATATCTATGAGTATTTCAAACAGAAACGTGGGGAGCTTCTCAGGCTCCCACATGCCTGTTACTTCTATATATTAGCTGCAGACCATGTGGTGCCTCCACTATCTCCGCTCCACCAACATCTGCTGCATGATGCGCGGTTTCACACCTTTTAATGAAACTCCGAGGTTTAATCCGAAACAAGGAGACGTGTTCAGAAACATGTGGTGATGTTATTCCACATGCAGAAAAGCAGAGGATGAATCCAGGTACCGGAGCTGAAGGTTACTACGACCATGTGGCCATTTTGCATTTTGTAGTGTGGCGTCGCTGCGCACGAACAACCCGAATCAGGCAAATCTGCACTTCTGAAACGATCCGAGTAAACAACATGATACATCCGACTTTTATTACACATGTCAGGAGGATGAAAACACAAATCATTGTCTAAATCTTTGTTTACCCCCTGGTCACGTTTTTTAAAAACTCTTAAGCGACATACTAATATGATTTAAGTTACATTTTAAATTGTTTTCGTCTTCTTTAAAATACCGGTGCGTGTTTATTCCAACAGTTTCGTCACATCAAGCTCTTTTATGTTCTTGAAACAAATGATGCAGCCACAAAACCTTTCTGCTTAGTCATGATGTAATAAAAAAAAACATCTATACATTAATATTCTAAAGGTTATTGTTGCTTTAGTGTATTTGACCCTGATGAACTTTCTTTTTAATTTATTTTCATTCTCCATTTAATCTCCTGAAACCTTCCAAATTCCTCACTGTCATAATCATTAAAAAATGATAAGCTTCCACATTTTATTGCCACAGTTGTCATGTTTATATTTAAATGTTCTGAACGTAAATTATGTTTTGATGGGAATATTTCTTTAACTTTTCCCATCACATCTAAAGTAATCTCATCTAATCTGCTGTTTATACAACAGCAGATGGAATCAGGGCTCTTTTTCAATGCTCTTTAAATATGACAGTAACTTATTTATTCCCTCCATCCATTTGCTGAACCGCTTATCCTGGTCCGGGGTAGCGGGGAGCCGATCCCAGCTGACACTGGGCAGGAGGCAGGGTCCACCCTGGACTCATCCCCTGACAATCACAGGGCGACCGCTTTATTTAATTCATTTATTATATTTCATTACTGCGTGTTGATCGTTGAGCATGTCAAGACTAAACTGAACGTGTCAAATTCAAATTATGAATTTTTTGATTATTTGTTATGTTTTCTGGTTTAACTCTGGTTTGCATCAAACTCCTAATCCTTTAAACTATTAGATGCATCATATATTGATGTTTGATCCAGGTGGATCCTGATCCCAGAGGCTCTGATTGTGGACGTGAATTGTTCCTGTGTGTTTGGCGTCGCTTCTATTGTTTTCTCGGTTTATCGAGAGGGACACGTAGGACGTGGAGACAACTTGTCATGGGAAGGAGACAGGACACTGACCTCTATTAGCATTCAAATCGACCAGTGGTCCAAGCAGAGCGATGTGCGGTTGCGTTTCTTCGCGCCCCTCTGAGCCGGTGAGACACCCATGAACGCAGCTGGGGGCTGGGAGACAAGTGGTCGCCCTCAGATCTTGACAATCTATTGTGTATAATTCATCAGCCCCCCCCTTCTGAAAGAAACAAAGACCGTGGTGAATATGCAGATACGGATGAGTTCCTCCAGTTTATCACTTGAGGATGATGTTTACCTCGCCGGCCTGGTCCGGTTCACAATCCTTCTACTATCATCTAGTGGAAAATCACAGATACTCATTAGAGGTCGAAAACCTTTCTTTTTTTCTTGCTCTGTTCATTTTGACAATCTGTCCACTCCAATAAGATGGAATTAAGCTCCCTTTTAACTCTTACCACAGTAAACTTTCCATGCAATGGCTTCCAAGTATGCGGCAAACAAGTCTCTAAAAGAGAGACGGAGCACGAGGGAGATACAGACTTGGTGTTTGGAAATAGGCCGTATAAAAATACTTGCCAGAGAAACGCTCTTGGTTTTTTTTTTTTGTTGATTGTGAGAGAAGAGATCGAGAGTGAACTGTTTAATTGGCTTTTGCTTGTTCGCATCGAGTGGTCCCCCCCTCAGCTAACTTCATCAGTTGGCACCGCCGCTATTAGCTATAAATAGATAGTGTATGTCACCAACAACATTGTCGGGGTTATGTGAGTACAGGCACCCTTTGTCCTGTTCCATGAGGGCACACCAGTGTTCCCGTTCAATTATTTATGAAAGGATATGTTGCTCCGGAAAACTTGACTGATCGTTTAAATAATCAAACGTCAGTGAGCTCTGTGTCGGATCGCCGCCCCTTCTGCCTTTCCCCTATAGGGTATGGCATGCTGCAGCACAGCGCTCCTTGTCTTGACAGGGCTCAGATATGACTGCTGTCAGTCTACTCCAAGGTGCCCCCTCCATCTTGGGATTGGGGCTACACTCCTCCACCCCTCCCCACCGAGCCTTTTCCCCTCCCCCCAGCTCCTGGCTCTGCTGGATGCAGGAATGCCTCGTCTCACCCCCTGGCGAGAAAGCGTAGCGAGTCTTTCTACCCCGATGGTGTGTCTATATGATGGTGATAGTGTGCGTGAGTTCATTGTGCAGCTCTGCATGCACCGCAGCAGTGCGACTGCCCGTGTCACTGGCTCGCCCCTACGTAAGGATGTGGAAGTGTGTCACTGGGCTAGTTTGCGGGAGTGCAGTCAAACGCTGTCCTACGGCTCCTCCAGGCTGCCAGCTGAGGTTTATAATGCTTAATTAAACGCTTTATTTCAAGTGGCCCCGTCTTTGGATTTTCGCTCAAACGCCTGTCTCAGGCCGGCCGCACGTACACATGGAGATGAGCTGCTGGTTTAACGGCCTGATTGGAAGGATTGTACAGTTTGTGAGGCCATTAGGAATGTAGGATCGTTAAACGGACGCTGTGTCCATTGGAAGAACTTAATCTGTATTCATCAGCCAAAGATGGTTGACTTAGCGGTTTGAAGATTATTGCGAGAAACCCTTTGAATATTTCATGGTGCAATCAATTAAACATGTTTCATTGTTGTAAATTAGTCTGTATGAATGCTGTCTTAGAGCACAAGTATAATGTAGTAAAACACAGCAGGTGGATTAATCTGTATCTTCAGATTAATACAAGCACGTTACTCACACTCAGTGTAGCTATAGATTTATGTTTCATCTATTCATTTACCTTCTTTTAAATTAAATGGATATTTACAAGGTGCCTCTAAAGCTGATGTAATATTACTTCATATAGATGATCAGACTAAAATAATCTCTATTTAAATTAGAACAGCAATCATACGTTAATAAAAACAGGTGACTTCTAACCATTCGTGCTATGTTCCGAACCTGCCCGAGGTTCTAGTGTGTGAACTCCGTTCCTCCTCCCTCATTCTGACGGACGGGGGATCTTTGTGTGAGGGTTGTTATGATGGCGAGTGTAGTGTTACTGTTTGGGGTTTGGTGATATCTGAGCCACGGCGTTTGAAGTAAGGTCCAGAGAGGGGAAGTGGCCCACCAGACCGCTGGTCAGATGACTTCCAGTATGCCGGGGATTAGGGCTGGTTCATGTGGCAGGTGTGAGGGGATCTGACCGCACAGTGACCAGCTCCCTCCACACTCCAACTCCAACCGGAGTTTAGTGGAGAGGTTTTTTTTTGGTGGTTTCTTATTTTGGTTCTGAATTCGTACAAATTTCACAGTTTTTGCATCTCTTTCCAAAAGAAAAAAAAAAATTCTAAAGGCGACCTAATATGTTGCAATTCTGGATGTTCATGATAAATAAAGCAGCACTGTCCTTTAACCAAACATAGGAGAGAGATGAGGAATCTTCCTTCTGCTGTTTACACATGCATGCCTGGAAAAGGATACAATTATGTGTTTTACCCAGCATGCTCTCTGTCTGCGTCGTGGTCTCTAAGTCTAGATTCCAATCACACGTCTTCGTCAGCCGAAGCTGCGGTTAGTTTATTTCCATATAGGTGATGTTTACTGAATGAGATTACACGCCGAGCTGTGACCGGTCGCCTCCGCTTAATTTGTGCAGTTACACACAGGTCATGTTTGAGTGTGCGTGTACGTGTTTGTGTGATGACATTTCGGGCGGCGGGGGCCGGGGCAAGGTTTATCAATCATAAACATGAGCCGATGGATCCCATTACGCCGAGGAGATACGTGTGTTTACCCGGCGGTGTGAAGAGCAAAGAGAGACCGGAGGGAGAGACGGGCACATGTGTGCGGGGGGCTTATCATCCTTCCGGACGCCGGGGCTGAAACATCCACTTCACCCCCTCAAACATTAGTGTCGTTAAAACAGCCCGTCTATTAAAGCTTTGTTGTCTGAACAACAAATGAATTAGCTGGTGAGAATCGAACGCGCCGGGGGCGACGCTGGAGGCAACATCCTCAATCCTCTTCCAAGGAAATGATTGGAATTCCTTGTGGTTAACAGACCTAATGAGGAGAACTGGGAGACTTTTATTTTCTTTTCATGAATTCTTTTTAAGGGTAAATCAATTTCATGTCAATATAGAACACAGGGAAGTCTTCTTGGTATTTACAATCCCCTGAGAGGAATGTAAAACATATGGTTTCCTTTTCTTCTGAATAAGACGACCTCATAGCTACTAAGTAGAATCATTGTCTCACACTCGCCAAAGTATCTCTTTGCTTCCCCCCCCCTTGATTTTCTGGCCAGACACCCCCTGATTTTAATAATGCCCTCATCAGGAAGTGGAGCCTAGAGTTTCTCTTTACTAACAAACAAATTAGTCTTTGTATTTGAGTGGCTCCACCCCTCCTCCCTCCCTCGCTCCCTCTCTCTCTCTCTCTCTCTCTCTCTCTCTCCGGCTGCTGGAGAAGCTGGAGGAGAATTCTCAATGAAACAAAGAAGACATGCAGCTCGATGGCTCACAAGTGGAGCCCGGGGGCATTGGTGTTGATTGCAGCAAGCAAATACTATTTTCTAGTGGAGTAATCATTTCCATTCTAAATGTGGAGGAGTGGAACACCTTAACAGAAGCAAATATAGGCAGAGACAATGCAGCTTCTATTTCTGGAAGAACAAAGAAGATAGAATTTAATTCACTGCTGTTTAAGTGGAGTTTGTTTCTGCACAGTTCTCACATCACCTGCACTTTGCTGTGTTTCAATCATGCATTTTTATGTACATTCGCCCAACTTTTTTCTTCTCCTTTTACCGGCTGTCTGATCATTTAGCTCGTTGCTTTATCCTCCAGTCGGTGTTTTGACAAGGCTCACACACCCCGGTTGACAACACGCCGGTGTGTCGCCTCGCTCGGGCCCTGTGACAGTGTCGCGCTAAGCCTCTTTAAGAACATAACAGGTTTAACCAAGGAGCTCATATGTCAACGCATTTCCTGTGCTCGATTGTTTACCTTCTTGAAGAACGTTCAAAATGTTGTGGAACCTGATTCCAAATGTGTCACATTCCCTTAATTGTTTGGTAAATCGTTAGTGTGAAGGAGCTTATCTCCAACACTTAGTACGTAAGTGCTAAAATGATTAATTAACTTTATTAACTGATTGTGATCTTTGCCATTGAGTGTGTTTGCGTTCTATATTGCGATTTGTTAGCTCGCAAGCAGAGAAGTCTAAAACTAATAAATAAATGCTGGAAATAGTTAATAGGACTGGATCTTTAATAGTTTTGGGTAAACGATGTAAACAGACGGCTTAAGGTGGTGGATCAGGGGAGCAGAGAGCTCAGAGGATTGATTCTAATTGCTAATAACTTGCAAACGACAACAGTTCAAATGTACGAAACTCTATTAACGCAGAGAATTGCTCGCGATAAATAATGCAGTTCTATCGGTTCAAGACAGGTGGCGCTGTGACGGGGTGCTTGAGTTCATCCGATCAGAGCGCCGACGCATTACGAGAACGCCGTTTAAAATGAATTCCTGGGTGCAGTACGAGATTAATTAAAAGGAGAGTCGATTGTCATCGGTGATGCAAAGCACTTTTCTTGTCAATGTGTCTGATGGAGAACGTATCGTGTGCGTCAGTGTGTACGTATACTATGTGTGTGTGTGTGTGTGTCGGAGGAGGACGCCTCAGGCACCGTGGTTTCAAGTGTTGTTTTCCGAGCACAGAGACCTGTTCAAACACGAGGGTTATCCGAGGTGACAGACAAAGCGGTTTCTCGGAGAACAGCAGCGTTTTTGCATCTGTTGTGACGGATGCAGACAAACATCCACTTCTCGTATACGTTGAAAACACAAGGCGCTGCACGGCTCTGTTTCACAGCTCTATTAATTGTAGTACGGATCACCAGATTTACCATCTTGACTAACAGGATTATATGCTTCAGGAAGATTATTATAATTAAAATGATCTACATGCTCAACTAATGCATCATTGCTGTATTTCCGATTGGATGTCGTTCCGATGCAAAAGGTCAATAAGCCTTTAACACCCTATTGAAACTTCATATCATGTGTCTCTCTGTGTCTCCCAGTCTGCGGTCCCAGTATCGACATCCGAAATGAGATCAGCGAGTTCAAGCGTCTGGAGAACTGCACGGTGGTGGAGGGCTACCTGCAGATCCTCCTCATCAACGACAAGACCAACAACATCCACCAGGAGGTCTTCCGTCACCTCACCTTCCCGAAGCTGACCGTCGTCACCGACTACCTGCTGCTGTTTCGCGTCTCAGGCCTGGACAGCCTCAGCATACTCTTCCCCAATCTGAGCGTCATCCGCGGGCGCAATCTCTTCTACAACTACGCCCTGGTGATCTACGAGATGACCAGCCTCAAGGACATCGGCCTGTACAACCTGCGCAACATCACCCGGGGGGCCATCCGGATCGAGAAGAACCCTGAGCTCTGCTACCTGGACTCGGTGGACTGGTCTCTGATTATGGATGCTGAGTTCAACAACATCATCAGTGGGAATAAGAAGGCCAAGGAGTGTGACAACGTGTGCCCGGGCCTCATGGAGGATAACCCTCTGTGTCAGCAGACTGTCTTCAATAACAAACAGGAGTACCGCTGCTGGACCTCCAACCAGTGTCAGAAAGGTAACATGAATGCTTTGCTGATGTTACCTAGTTTATCCAAGCGGAAGGCTTTAAATCGGATGTGTAGTAGATCGGCGTGTCTCTGAGCTCTGTAGGTGGTTTCCATTCTCACAAACACTGAAGATGTTCCTTTCTTCAGCAGCAAACAAACCCCACGAAGCACTGAAGTGTTTTGCATTCATTTCCGTTTTCCGTCTGCAGGATTGTCCACGCGCCAGCGCAAACATCTCCTGTCTGCTCATTACAGGGACCTTGTCCTTAGATCAGGCTATTTACGGAGCGAGGGACGGCTGCAATATTGAGCAGCAGGTATTAGAAAGGCGTACTCAGTTGAGGTTAAAGTTGCTCTGCCAAGAAACGAGCTAGTTTACCTGTCTCGACCGTGTCAGTTAAATATTTGCCTTGAGGACTTTTTGCAATGTATGAAAAGGGGAATACTGAAGAATCTGGGGGAGGGTCGTCCTTGGGGGTCATATAATTCAGGTTTAGTTAGCAGCTTGTGTTGCAGCAACATCACCTCCCTTTGTGAGAGACGGCGTCTGCTGTTTGATCAGAATTTGGGTCAACTGGATCAGCTGTCTCGCTCGTCTTCGAAATTACAGTAGAAGACAGTTTGAGGCCTTGTAATATACTCAAATAGCCGGTTCAACACAGACTTGGACGAGGAGTTTGGTAGTAATGTTCCGTCGGTTTCTGACTTATAATCCAGACATTCCTGTTACGGTTTTGTATCGTGTTTCTTGTACATAAAACTAAAATATCTTGCTCCTCAAGGTGCCTAACAGAAGTCAGGGGACATGAGCAAGGTGTCATTTTAACACAACATAGAAACCAGTGCGTCTATATGAGAGCACTGCAGAACCTAATGAGAGGACGTTTGTTGCTCCCGTAACAAGGCCACGGTCTGTAATAATGATGTAACGGGAAAGTTCTTAATCTTTTCCTTGCTTTGTTGGGCTTTTCTATAGACGAGAGTGTGACGTCACCGCTGCAGTTACGGCGTCGTGTACTATTTCCATTTAATCCCTCGTTCTGAAAAGACTATTAAACAAACTGTTTGCACTTTAGACTCGACGGATGTCCGAATGTCTTATCGCCATATCTCATCTCGATGCTGAATCAACGTCTCCCTCCGCGGCTTCCCGGTTTTGGTGGAAGGGGGAACTCGTTCACATCGCTGCTCACTGTCAGCTCCTCTGTCCTCTCATCTGGGTGACATAATGGTGGGAAAATGCTCCTCTGACCCCTTTCTATTGAAGACCTGTTTACAGCTCCCATGGTCAGTCGGGAGTCTCAAACACCAGCCTCCTCCACCCTCCTCCTCCACCCTCCTCCTCCCTCCTCCTCCACCCTCCTCCACCCTCTTCCCCCCCCCGGGGACCCTCCGAACAAATAATAGAAATCAAGCTTGCGTCCTTTCCTTGGTGACCATCTCTGCCTCAGCTATGGTGTTAATGTAATCTGTGAAAATCAGAATTCTAATGTAGAATTATCAATGCAGATTAAAGGACGTGTCTGTATATTATATGTTCACACAACTTCAAAAAAAGTTGTTATCATCTGCGGTGTTGCCGGGACCTTCCAGTCACATCTGTTCCTCCCACAGGAGATACTTCCTAGTGTTGTGCTGTGAAAACCCTCTGTTGTTCCCCCACATCAGACTTTAGAGGCGGCGCAGGAGTGCTGTTTGAACCAGTTCACTTCTCTCGGAGGCCGAGGTCACGGCGAATGCATTCATCTAGAGTGCCTTGAAGTGTCAAGGCTGCAGATGAAGGCTTCGGGGGGGGGAGCGACACTGTGGAAAAGAAGAAGAAGAAAAAAAAGAAACAATAATTGGACGGAGTGAATCTTGGTGATAGCGGTCGCAGGGCAGGTCTGTGATGTCTGTCTGTATTCGAGGCTTGACTCACAGATTTGTTTGTTTTCTAAAGACTTGGTGTGTCTACCTCGCTCCTTCCTGCTTCGAATTCTTCTCTCCTCCCTCCACCCCTCTGCATAATTGCCTTGTTTTTCTCTGGTACAGATGTTCCTTCAAGGGCATGCAGTGGTTTCCTAGTCAATACGGCCCGGTCTCCTCTTTAATTACGCTACATGAGGAGGGAGCGCTGTCTGCCGAGCACACTCGCCTCTGGGCCTTCTTCGCGGAGCGGCAACAAAAAGTGCTCCTTCCACATGTTTTCCCACGACGGCGCGGGGTTTACGAGAGCCGTGGATGTATACAACGCCGGACACAATGAGCCAGGTTAATGCTGTGGGAGTGATTGTGTAGGGGAAGTGTAGATCGGAGCAGAGGTCCTGGGTGCGTATTTAGTGGCACGCAGTGATGCATGAAGAGGCCCTGACTGAGGAGCCGTATGAAGGAGGAGGGGCACCGAGGGGAAATGTCAGACAAATGTCAAGTATACAAGCTCTACGGTAAGCTCTCACTAAAGCGCAGAGCTTGGAGGGTTGAAAAACACTCACCCCCACCCCCTTGTTTCCCGTCCTTCGTCCTCCTCCCTCACCCCCTCGCGCTTCCCCGTAAATCCTCCTTGTCTCGCTCGCTGCTGCTTTCGCACCGCCGTCTATCCACTTCTCCCGGATCTCACCGCTGATCGTCCTTGTCAGTGGTTCATGCTGGTGTCTCCACCTCTGCGTTCACCTCTTATCTTCTCTGCAGCGCTTATCAGCGCCGGTTAACATCTCCGGCTGTCAGATATCTCTGTTTACTCGTCGGTAGAAATCCTCTCATCACCGCGGCGGAGGCCAGCTGGCTCGGTCGGTCAGGCCCCGGATCCTCTGACATTACACGCTGTTTGGTTTGTGTTTGGAGGTTCCCATGAATAAAAAAAAAAAAAGGGTCTGCCTGCTTCAAATAGCCTCTCAGGTCCTGCGTTTGTTCCAGACATGCCTGCCTTACACCCCTGGACTTGAATCAAAGCCAGAGAGACGATTAGACGGACAAGCAGGACGGCCTGCTGCTGTGTCCAGGCCCGGTATCGGGGCAGGTTGGTCCCAGAGCTCCACGGGGTCTCACTACCCCTCACACAGCTCACATGTGATAGGATATTAACTTACGGCATGCTCGGCTTCACCTCTTAAATCCACTGAATACTGATTCGGGAATATCATGTCCTCAACGCTGTCTGCTGGAGATGCGTATATCAGCGTCCCTCCGGGAGGAAGGAGAGCGTTCACATACCGATGCTGTTTTTCTGTGGATAATCAAAGCCGGGTCGTAATTGGGTTGACAGTGGCGTAATGTCAATTTGCATCATAGTGTCTGAGATTCACTGTTAGAGGTTGAGATTTTTACGCAACGAGACAGACGCGTTGTTGCTGTTATGCCAAGGCTGCCTGTGCTCGTGTGTCCTTGTACTGAACCCAGCAGGAACTCTGCAGCGGCTCCAGCTTCTCCGGAGCCGGGGCTGTTGTGAGAGCTCTCCGCTGACCCGCGAGACGTTTGCGTTTGTTAATGTTTACTTGCCAGAGACCCACTTCATATCTCTTGGCTGAGTGCTCTGACCTGAGCCAGGTCAGGGAAGGGAGTTTATTATTTAGAGGATGAATTTGTACGGTAAGCAAGTTCAGCAACCTCAACAGTTTTTTTTTTTTTTTTACAACTTCTACCGTCTGATAACTTTTGATCCAGCAAAGAAAACACTGGTGAGGTTCTATTTTTAGCCGCTGAATTGTTGTGCTAGCAGATACTTACAGTTGTCCCCGATGCCATATAAGCCTCTTTAGCTCACATAACAGGTAATAAGTTAATACCCTTTGTAACTCAAGGTTTTAATCTTTACACATCATCTGTTGTTTATGTTTGTTAAGATTCTAAAAAAAACGTTTTCTTTAGTAGTTACGACCTTCCTTGATTTCGTAATATCTTTAATTGGGTTGTTGTGGTTGCTGATTTATAAGATAACTGTCAGATAGAGAACAGGATGCTAATCCTCCTTTTCCCTTTGAGGCGTTTGTAAATTGATTTGTGAAGCTTCCACCTATAGCTCGGAGTTTTCCAGATTATTTTCGGAGGATGGAACTGAGCTTTAGCCTTCGAGCTATCACTGACTGGATGCAGTGGGACTGCCCCTTTAAGTATATAAGGTAGACATTCCTGCTGGCTTAGTCATTGCGATTCTGAGGGGATAAAAAGGGGGAAATACACAGCTCGGGCTGTGTGCAGACGGTATGTGCCGCACCGTACAGAGACTGTTTGTTGGCTATAAGAGTCGGATAAACAAGTGATGATACTGATGAGAGTGAGTGTGTTGATCTGAATGTCGGCTGCGTTCCGATGATCATTTTTGTTTAACAAAACATCCCTGGACCTCATCCAACAGGTTAAAGGAAGCTTCTGAATATTTGACGTGTCCTCTGGAGCTTGTCGATGTCCTGCGGTTACACGGACAGGACGCAGAAAGGCCTCACATTCCAGCGTCTTCTCCTCCAGAGCCGTGACTCAGTGCCCGTACAGCCACTGCTGTTTCCACCCGGCGTTGCTCTAAGTGTATGCAGCATTCCAGCGTTAACGCCAAAATGATGGCACTCACGTCGATCACTCATTCCTGCCTTTCCGACAACCGGCAGACTAAACATGAATAATCAGATCCATCATCTCCCTCCGCTCTGTTGCAGCTGATCTCCGAGGCTTTGAGGGGAAGGGATAAACCTTTCACGTCTACGTATTTCTACAGATCTGCTTAGTGTAGCTCTTGTAACCTCGGGACATGTTTGACGTGTGTGTGTGTGTGTGTGTGTGTGTGTGTGTGTGTGTGTGTGTGTGTGTATAGGGAA
>CAAKHC010014016.1:0-17699 GCA_901007825.1 Macroramphosus scolopax | reverse complement strand
GGGGGGGGCGGGGGGGGGTGGGGGGGGGGGTGGGGGGGGGGGGGGGTGGGGGGGGGGGGGAGGGGGGGGGGGGGGGGGGGGGGGGGGGGGGGGGGGGGGGGGGGGGGGGGGGGGGGGGGGGGGGGGGGGGGGGGGGGGGGGGGGGGGGGGGCGCGGCTGCATTAGCGCCCGTGCACTCATTCACCTCACACACCCCTCCTCCACACACACACGAGTGCGCACCCAGTGACACTTATTATTGCACCCTGTGGTGTCGTCTGAGCGGTTCTGGCACTGCTCGCTTTGTTTTCTCCCTCCGACCAAATCCCGGTGATGCAGTCACCGTCTGATTGATCAGTTTATAAAACTCCGTGGCAGACCGGAATGAGCTTGCTCAGGGACACAATCTAGCCGCTCTGCCTCGGTTCTTCGCTCCTCTTAACTGCCCTGCGCAAATACCACCTTGCAGAATGTTTTGGTTCTTCTCCTATTTCTGGACTACAAAGAGTCGGTGGAAGAAAAAAAAAAAAAACAGCAAACGTTACAGCAATGAATCTCATGTTGCTTTGAAAGCATGCCTGGAGAGTCTGCATGTGTGTGTGTGCGTGTGATGTGGTAACTGCAGAAACATGGATGTTGTGTTCCAGGGATGGAACTTGAGTTTGTCCCCGCTCCCCCTCTCGCTGGCCTCTGAGGAGGAGCCATCGGCGCTCGCTCCTGCCCCCGCTCCGCTGTGTGCCTGCCCTCGACTTCCAAACGCATAGCTTCAGTTTCCCTCCCAGGCCATGAGGGTATCAGGTTTGTTTTGGGGGGGAAAGGGGAGGGGGGGAGGATGAAGAAGAAGGGGACAAGGATGAGGAAGGCTGGCATGTGTGAGATGGAGAATTAGACGGACGGATCTTAGCGTTGATGCGGGATGGAAGTGAGTCGACGGACAAAAATTGAGAAGTGAAGGGGAGGGGAAGTAAAACAAACAAGTTCCCCCTGGCCCGTTGCTGCCCCCGACCCCTCAGCCATAAATTCCATGCCAGCAGCTGGAGTTGTGAAGCGGCCATTTTATGAATGAGGGTGGGAAGGAGAGAAATAAGGAGAGAGAGAGCGAGAGGGGAGGCGGGTCAGGTTGTGTGTTGTGTATGTGTGTGGGTGGGTGAGACGCGGCTCAGAGGCGCTTGTGGTGGAGTCGGTTATGTGTGTGTGTGTGTGTGTGTGTGTGTGTGTGTGAGAGAGAGACTGTTCGGGCTGAGGAGGAGTCATGGCGAGGCCCACACACATACACTCTTGCCTCTTCACAGGCTTTGTGTGTTTGTGTTTTGTTCATGCCTCTGCTGAGACACTGTGCAGTCTGGAACAAAGGCCCCCTTTCGGGCTGCGCTTCCGCCCGAGACTGCTCGCTTAGCAGCCGGGGAAGATCTGTCCTCAGGATCAGGAGACACTTCTCAACAGTTTAATATCACAAGGCTTCACTGGCTGCTTTTGTTTACCCGTGAGGTGTGATAGTCTGTTAACGTAATCTTTACACTCCCTCCTTGTCGAGTGGAGCCCCTCTTTTTCTCAATGGAGTCCCAGGAGTTCACCTGACGAGTCATCTGTACTGCTTTGTGTTGTAAAATTATAGTAAAGAAATACGTTGGCCAACCAAAACACTCAGGTTCTCTCAGACGGGGTGTTGGCAAATCCATATTTAATCAATTATTTATTTCTAGGTACTTTGAGGGACCTGGTTCCTGTTAGAAGCACCGAGTTTCTGGAATGACTCATTCTTGCCTGAATTTCTTTCTTCCCTTTGTGTTTCCAGAAAACAAAATTCACAGGAGTCAAAGAAGAAAAATCTTCCAGAAAACCGGGACAGACATTTTTTGTGTGGGCATGGAGGTCACCCAGAGTGTATCCTCTGCTCTCCCTTGCGGAGGCAGTATATTACATGGATGCTCATGACATGAGGCGTCGAGCTGTCAGGAGGTATTGATCCCTCGCTATCACCGCCGGACGACTCCTGTCCGCCCTTAAACCAAACACAATGCCTGCACGGCTTGTCCTCCGGCCTCCCTCGCGAGTTTGGGACGTGCAGCTCTGTTTCATGCGTGATGAGGCCGATGGGCTCTTGTGACAAGGGAGACGGAGGCAGAACTTCCAGGCGCTCTCCATCCATTCATTTGTGTTTCCCCTAGAGCTGTAGTGCCATCCAGATAACTCACGGCTGTTGGTGAACAGGCCGACGGACCTTTGTGACGCCAGTAAAGCAGCTGATGATACATCCAAGAAACAAGGCTGAACTAGCTTTCCAATGTCCTATCGATATCTAATCAATGGTCAATATTTATAAAAGCCAGTCAGCCAATGCGAGCAAGGTCAGGGAAAGTGCAGCCTTGGCGTTGTCATGGCGATCTGGGCCCCCCTCCGCCGTCATCCGTACAGTTGTAGGAAGCAGGTGGCATTAGTCAGTCAGTCAGTCAGCGCCGGTCGTGGAGCGCAGCAGGTAATGAGAGCTGACACCGAGTGACAGCGCAGACAGGGGGACATGCTGTCACCGCGGCTCAGGGACACCAGGACGTCCTCTGGTGTTGTTTACTCCTCATAACGCTGCGGTCTTTTCCTGCTCCTTCTTCCCTGTCCCCCCTCGAGGGTACAGAAAGGGAGACGTCCGGCCTGGGGATGACTCAAAACTCTGTTTACACGTTGGACCTGCTCAGCGTCCAAAACACATTAGGAACAGAGTAAAAGCCGGGTGAGCTCACTCGCTCTCGAGGCAACTCAGTGAACTTGTTTTCCTCCCCCTGAAGGACAGGCGCTGCAGTGATAACATGCTTCAGGTGCGCCTGGTGTTGCCCATGTTCAGCAGGAATGTGTTCCTGCAGGCAGAGATAGAGGAACGTTGATCCGGAGGGTTCAGTGGCGGCACTGTCACTGAATTACTGGAAGTATGTGAAGATTTGGCTCTTTTACATGATTTAAATTGGATTATGTTTCGCTTTCGGACTGTAAAAGTTTTTCAAGTTTTCCGACCTCGGGATGGACATTTGTCTCCGTTTCAAACAGTTTTTAGGGAATGAAAAGATCAATAACATGAGTAACACTTGATTAAAGGGGTCTGTGATTGTGTAATTGGCTGAAAGAGTTGCTTGCTTTGGTCCAAAAGTAGCAGCTGTTCCTGACACAGCTTCTACTTTTAAACCCAAATAAACAAAAATAATTCCTCATACACATTAAAGTTTTGCATCTTCAGGTGACTGAACACGCTCAGACTTAAACACTATTCAGGTTTTGCCAGTAAACGATCAGACTTCATCATCCGAAGTGAACCCATTGAACTAGTCTCTGTCCTTTTCCCTCCCTGAGAGTCTTCAGGAAATTATTCTGAAATTAAAGACCGAAGGCGTAATAATCCTTAGTCTGTAGAAGCTGTGCTACTATGTTTGCATCCGACGTCTCCGCAGCCTTTTAATAACCTCTTGCTGTCTGCGAGCGCAGCAGAGTACAGTGAGGGCCTGGAGCGGTGCGCTAGTTAGGATAGCAGATAGCTGTTGTGGTGGAACAGACTGTACGGGACACACACACACACACACACACACACACTCACACACAGCTCCTCGGAGAGGTTCGGGGCAGAGTAGTCCTAGCTCTAATCAAACCACCACAAGACAAAGCAGTGCTTGGAAATTTGGCCATGGAAAAGGGCCCGGAGTCAGAGCCAGCTCTTTGATGGCTTCCTTTTGAGTGGTAGTTAAAGGATATGGTCTCCTGTTTCCTGTGTTTGCTCCCTCTCGCTGTGTGTGTGTGTGTGTGTGTGTGTGTGTGTGTGATTGATGGCTCACTGATTGAGCAGCACGCTCCCATTCACTCCCTCAGCCAGCTATCTGTCCCCTGGCTGTCTGTAGCCGGCCTGCCCAGCACCGCCTGTTCGGAAGTATGTGCGCGTTTGTCTAAGTGCGTTCTGTGGGAAATCGTTGATCCAGCAGGTGTGAATCCTCCTCTCACTCTGGCGGCATTGTTCGGAAGTAAGGACGAGATAACGTCTAACTCAGGCGATATTCAACACCGCTTCATGTTACAGAGTTAAGATAATATTGCATTTAGTGGTTAAATGTGGCAAAGGAGTCTTTGTGTCATCACCTGCACCACTTTTGGTGCAATTAAAACTAGATGCAACGTGATTCCTTCCCTGAACCAGTTCCAGAGCTGCAGCGTTGCTACTGTGGAGCAGTAAATATAGCCTCGGGCCTTCCATTTGTTACAGTTTATGATGTGCAATTGTGCGGCTTCCAGACCAATAATAGTTAACAAGACATGTATGAAATAACTCCCAACAAATTATCACATCTGGAGACTGCGGGGATACAGTAGTTCACCAGTAAATATAGAAGTAGCTCCTCGGTGTTCCTGCAGTGTGTGCGGGCTGCTGCAGTGTCCTCGTTCCACAGGTTCCCTTACGCATGTCAGTGGAATAAGAAGATGTTTTAAGAGTGGTGTAAAAACTGACGTAAAGGGAGCCGAGCTGTGGGAATGGTAATAAATCTGATTTATTAGGAGGAGGAGGTCAGAATTAGAAATTATGAACATTGTGTTCAATTCTGGGTGCGTAAATGTAGCTGGAGAGTCACTTCATTAGTCCCGACATGTCGTTTCTGGGCTGCATCCACCCGCAGACTGACACCGCTCACTTAGAGTTTTCATCAGCCACTTATAGAAAGCTGTGGATTTTGGGTCATGACAAGAAAAAAAAAAAAGCCCTTCAGACTTGAGTTGAAGTTCTCAGTGGATGTTTGCAACATCAGCCTTTCTGCTGAGATCCCACGGTGGAGGCCCCCTGTTGGCGCTCCGATGGCGGTGCACCAACCGTTGAGTTGTGTGAGGTCTGTGACGACGGGAAGACAAAGGCATATCTTCCGAGTTGTGGGGGGGCTGCAGGGTTGCGTGCCCCCCCTGTCTCTATCCCAACTGAAGGAGAAAGTTGTCTGTGGCCCGGAGAGGCGAGAGCGACAGAGGAGGAGGGAGATTGCCCACTGTTTTCAAACTGTGTCTTTATGTCTCCCCTGACTGTGAGTGTGCCACGGCGTTTCACAATGGAGGCCATTGTTTGTTCGGGGGAGAAAAGCGTGGGTATTTTGTTTCAGTCATTTCTGGAAGTCTTATGTTTGACACGGTGGGGGCTTAGCACTTCCTGTGGTTGTAGGCAGGCTTGTTCTCTGTGCCCATTTCTCTGCCTCTCCTGGCATGTATCCTCTCTGCCCTCCGTGTCATCTTTCTGAAGGCTCTAATTTACTGTATGTTCACACAAGTGGAGTTTGTTTTTAAGGATGTGAATCTGCAACTTTTTGGGTAACTATCATAGTTGTACAAGCCGGAGGGTTATTGTTCTCTACCACGCTGGTCTTTATGGTGTCCATGCCGAGCACAGCAAATCACAACGTCGCCAGTAAACCTCTCGTCCGTCCTCCTCGCTGCAGCCCCCTCGATTCCTCCTGCAGTGCTACCATGACATTTCACCTCTCAGATATGTACCGACTCCTCCTTAATCCGGCTAAGAGCTAATCGCACGGGGGGAATGTGTGGATCCTGGACCGAACCGCTGCGGAGGAGGGTCAGCTGACTGGTTAACTTTCACACAAGTTTGCACTTCTGTCACCTTCCCTCCATCCTTCACACACACACCCTCTCCCGACACGCAGCACCTGTCTGGCACAGGGATCGAACCCCGGTGATGAAGACCCCTCCGAGGAGCCGCAGCTCTTTGCCACAAGTCTGTTTTATTTCAACAAAAAGAGCATTTCATTTTCTTGCAACACAACTTTTTTTTTTTTTATCAAGCGATTATTTCCCAACATGCCTCATGCTCGGGACTTTTTCCTATCTGTCTTTTTCTCTCTTTGTTTGTGAAGCTGTTTACTCAGCGTGCTGTCTGCCAGGGAAGATGTCGAACCCGGACTTTCACAGTCAGACATTAGCATGACGCACCAATCAAAGTCCCCGCTTTGCCTTTGCTGATTAAGTAAGGCTTCCTTGAGTCCGACTGTGTGTTTATAAGTGTGTCAGCCTTTGGCTGTCTGTTGCTTCATGCTGCTCTGTGCCAACGGACCACACACTGACCCGTCCGAGGCCACATGGTGGGCCTGGTGTGTCTGCCATGTCCTGTGAGTGTCATCACACACACACACACACAGCAGTTTCCTCACCAACGGAAGAAAACACACCTCCATTAAGAGGTCGACGGAGGGAAAGGAGGGTCAGACGAGTCTGTATCCTTTAGTGCTTTCGCAACTCTTGTATCCCTTCCTCCTTCCTTCCCTCTCGCCTCCCTCCTCCTGAACAAGGGTGGCCATGTGAGCTGCTGAGGTCCCTAAAAGGGGCAAATGAAGCAAAGTGTTTGTGCGTGTGTGTGTGTGCGTATGATTGAGAGAGAGAGAGAGAGAGAGAAAGAAACAGACGGATCTAGTGGAGAGAGAGAGGAAGAACTGAACTCTCCGCCCACTCTGAAAAAAGGAGGTGAAAATGGGGATAGAAGCATGATGTCACCAGCAGCCAATAGGAAGTTTGGGCTTGGGACAGTTTAAGGCCTGTCAGCTGTCCTACTCTATCCACATCAACTTCCCTCTTCTGCTGGTGGTACGATTATGTCTGCCGTGGCTTTACCTAGGCCGCCCTCTGGCCTCTGACCTTTGACCCGTAGACCCGTCATGAGCCGAACGCCACACTCGTCATTCGTCTCTTATCATGTTTCCGTAGTTGATACTTCGTCACTGAACTAAAAGTGGTGGAGATTAGATTGGGGACCTGCAGTCTACCACTTCCAATAGTTTGCATGCCCTCTGTATCATGACTGCAGCGCTTGTGTTGAACGGGGAGCCTGCGTCATGGTAAAATCTGATTAACTGCAGAGACTGTGAGGGAAACTTACCGAAGGTGACGTAACCTCCAGTTTTTTTTTCTTCAGAAGCTTGTAAACAGTGACGTTTTTTACACCCCACTGCACAGGCTTTGAGCAACTGCCATATTTGGTTCTGTTGTTATCCAGTCCTAATTAGGACAAGCTATTAGGAGTCCCATGTTTACTGCACCGTGATGGCTTTTTATTACAGTTGTTGTATCCGCCTCTTTGTGACCGTCAACCACTGGGAATAACAGAAACATTCACGGTAATATAGCTGCTAATTATGTAGATCATCTCTGATATAGAATGATCAGTCATGTCCCATCATTGGTCACGTTTCACCTCGTCAGTCTTTAACATGACAGCATAAGTTGATTTATTCCTGTGCATCGCTCGGCTGTCAGCGCCTGCAAGCTGCAGCTTTTAACTCCCTGCACATGCAGGAAACATTGAACATGCATGATGTCTGTAAAAGATGCTGGTGGGCTTCTCCTAAATCAATCGAGTGTTGTATATAAAGGATGCTGCATAAACAGAGCGCAGTATCTTATCCCAGCATTACACTTGAAAGGGACCGTCTCAGTGAAGTCTCTCCAGCCGTAGAGAATAGTCTCAGTGTCCCGTCGTAACAGATGTCAACTCTGGGCACAACTGTCCCCGCTGAACCCGCAGCTTGTCCTTTCTGGAGAACGAGTGCAGCCTCACAAAAAGCACACTGTGTGCACCCTTCGGGGTCCCGGTGAAATCGAGTAGAGCAGAGTGGAAACCCTTAATCCGGTCGTCATATTTGAAGTGGCTAATATGACTGTACAAGAACGTCTGCCTTTGACCGAGGTGGCAGACACTGAGGCGTGTGTCCCGGGGAGGTGAGGGGGGATGCACCGACAGCATTTCACCGCGGTCCGTCTGTGTGTGTGCCAACTGTCATCTGAAAGACAAGGAAACTGCACTGTGCGCCCTCATGACCGTCTGTAATGTGTGTCCAGTCGGTGCCACGGCCCTAAATATGATTACTCATGAACAATTCTTGCATGTAAAATAGAAGGAAATCTAATTTTAGGATTGACAGTTCACTATCAGACCAGTAATCTGGCCTCTCTAAGTGTTTACAAAGCGCTGCCGTTTGATGCTGACTGTTAATACAACAGCTTTTTATCTTAAGGCAAATGTTGTTATCTCCGAAGATTAAGGCCTCCTTGAAGTCGTTCTGACACGAGGACGTGTCGTTCGGAATGCAGACGTCATGCGAGCGACGGGAATGCACGCCGGCCGGTGTGCCAGGACCAAGTCTGAGCACCGTGTGCCGCAAAGCTGCAGATGGTCATCTACAGAAATAGGCCTTGGCATCGGAGCCACTATTCTGATGCTATGATGATGATGATAGGCTGAACTAAGTTTGGTTACTGAGTAAAAATGTTGCACAAACTGCTGCTTTAAATCCAGGTGGTCATTGAGTTACTTTAATGTGTGAGGATCAACATTGGTCCGTATGGCTGCAGGGTTTCTCTGACTCCACATCCAGGTGTGAGACTAAAGGTGCATGTTGTTCATTCCTCGTGCACAAACTTTAACATCACTGTGAGGTGAAGCTTGTGTTTGACCCGAAGCATGTGCAGCTCATACAAGCAACAATGCAGCAGCCTTTCAGTGATTTGTCTTCCCGGCCGTCTCCAGTGCATTCAGAGGAGGGATTAGAGTGTGTTGTGTTGGAAGGTAGGAGGGATGTGAGGGCTTGACGTGCTCTCGCTAATCCCGACTGCCCAGATAGCAAAACAGCCAACCAACACAGTTCACCAGCCAGCCGGCGCAGCACTGCCAGGAAACACACTGTATTTAATGAAGCAGATCTGGGAAGTCGGGTATTTTTAGAAGCCACTTTTAGTGAGAGGAAACACCTCTGCATATGTGAAGAAAAAAAAAAAAAACATAGCTCGAGTTCTCCCTGAACTTGCTTCGGTCCCATACAGATGCCTTCGTCTCGGCATTTGACTCGGCTGTGGCCGATGACAGCATACAACTTATGCACAATATATGTTCTTTTTCCCTCGAATGAGCAGGTCAGCATCAGAAATGTAGCCGGTGATGTCGTTCATTATGTCATGAGAATAACAGAGCAGATACTTGTACAAATGGAAGGAGGAACAAGGTGTCAGGGACTCTTTGACTATACAATGAAAGGCAATTCAAAGGGACAAAAGACGGAGGCAGAGTGGAATCACAACCTTTTTATACAAGTCATGACAACTACATAAAGCTCTCCGAGTAGGTCTGAGCGTTGCCTATGCACAGGAAGATTGACGTCTTTATAGAGCCGATATGACTTCAGGGTAACTTCTGTCAGGGGAAGAGTTAGGAGGTGTTAGATGTTGCTCCGATGTGGATTCAGATGTGCAGTGCAGACTCGAGCTCAGTCAGTTTACCTCACTGATCAACTACTGATGTTCACTCTTTTTTTTTTTCTAGTTTTCATTATGAATTAATAAGCAATTTATTTAGAGATTTAGCACCTGCAGTAACGTGACACAGAAGCTCTATCAAGGTAGCGTAATTTTAGCAACACAAGCTAACCTTAACATATAGGACTGAGCAGTTAAGTGAAGCAAATATCCAGATTGATCTTCATTGTGTTCAGCTGGTAACACTTCTGATCTTCTTCCCCCTTTTTGAACACTGTTGCTCCCTCGTCTTTAATAGTTCTCAGACCGTCCTCCACCTATTCAGTGATTAAAAAAAACCTAAAGTGCTTTCATATGTGACGGTGCTGCATACTTGTGTAAGTGCAATCAACCGCAAAACAACAACAACAACAACAGCAGCTGCAGAGCGGGCAGAGGCCTGAGGGTAGAAGGAAGGTGTGTGTCCGTGTTTGTGTGTCCGTGTGTGTGTGTGTGTGTGTGTTGTGACTGAAGCGAGTGAGGGGAAATGCCACGCATGCCTGAACACACAGACCAGCGCATAGTTGTGTGAAAAACACATTGCTGGTCTTTAGTGGGCACGGGAGTGGAAGCGACCCAGAAACACTGGGACGGGGAGGAACGGGCTCACACACACCTTTTGTGCGCAGAACTGAACAGAGATTTACCCAAACTTTCCTAAGCCAGCGGTCTGAATGAGAACACCACATCATGACGCCGTGCATGTGTGTCCCCCCCCCCCCCCTTTAAAACAAACAAAACGTGATCAGCAGAACGGTCGATCTTGCAGAACACACGCAGCCAAACACGCTGCGAAGAGGTGAAAAACAGCACTTTAGATTAGATCAGCCCTTCCTGGCACTGAGACTCTATCGCTGTTGCAGCAAGACAGCCCTGGAATCTCTGATGTGGTTTGTCTTTGGCTGTGAGTGGAGGAAGCATCCTCTCTCCGGCCGTCTGGGCTGATGTGGTTTAAACAAGTGTCTGGAGTGATCCACTGGGGGCTCCCAGGGAGGATCAGGTTGCCGGATGAGGATGTGGCCTGATGGAGCTGAAGGAGCCGGGGGGTCGGCCTGCAGTGAGGGCTGCATCACCCCCCGATAGGCCTGCCGTCTACTACTGTATTCCAGTTCAACTACTTTACTGTCTGCTTTCAGTTGGGGTAATCTGAGCCTGCCGGTTCGAACTGCACAGAGTGGGAGGCTGGTGGATTACTGTAGTGTGCAGGAGAGTGAATACTTCAGTGAATGGAGGTGATGGACACACACATTTGATCAAGGAGTTATAGGCCCATTTATATTATGAAGCAAGGACGGCATGATTTGCACTTAAATTGCAGCTGCTGCAGGACCCTCCTCTGTCCGACTGACGAATGCACAATTTAAAATAGTAACTCATTTGGGATCTAAACTCTCTCTAAAGTCTCCTGAATTTCGTTTTTCATACAGCTAAGTTATCTTGTTATTTCCAGTCGATCATCAGCAGGCTTCCCTTAACTTTTGGTTTTACAGTATCCGTGCGGAAGCCATGCTTAATCGCCATGGTTTCGACTCCCCCTTCCACAGAGGACCTGTTTACCATCTCTGCTCCAGACTCAATAACATGTCAGTCACCGGGATTAGAACCTCCCCTGCCCGCCTGCCATTGGCCCGACGCCCCCCCTCCTCCCCCCGTCACCCTCCCCCCTGCCATCCCTCCCCCAAAGCCCCACTGTGAATAATGAATGATTTCCCAACTGTCTGTCACGCTTCCTACTTATCTTCGATGACACATGGGAAACATACTTCGCTTTTGATACGTTGTGAAAAATGAAAATCTCATTGTGTCATTTGTGTGTTGTAACGACGGCTGACACCTACGATTGGTTTGTGAAAATGTGATGAGTTTACCAAAATCCCTAATATGTTCCCGGTGCATACTTCGGAGGTTGCAGGGGCATGCTGGGAGCAGATGTGTCCCCAACCTCCCACTGTAAACAGCGTAGTGGGCTCTGGCTAACGGGACATGACTTGCCTTCAGATGCGAAGCATATCTGCACTGCAATCCTCTTCCTCGCGAGCGTCCGTGTGCCTGTTCAATAAAGCAACACATTTATTTGGGAGCTCTGAACCCTCTCACCCGTCCTCCTGCCACACAGGGACGCATACGCAGACACGCACCCTCTTCCAAGCAGACAGTGTTGAAATCCGGCCACTTGCTATCAGATTGAAGCTGTTGATGCAGACTACGGGGAGAGCAGGGGGGCAATGAATAGTTGACAGGCTTTAGGTCACATGACCCCCCCCCTTGCATGCTATGAGAAGGCAAGGCCAACCTGACGGAGGGAGAAATTTGATGCCTTCTGTCTGAAACTGGCATTTACATTCTCTCGTGTTGTTGTTGTTTATATATATTTCAGCTTTCTGCTCCTCTTTTATCACATTGCATCACTCCGACCGTGATCATGTTTGTAGCTCGTGTACCCTCCTGTTCTCAAGTTTCTGTGTTGTTGCAGCGGAACAAGGGATTAACATTCCCCTCTTTGAATCCTCTGCAGCCCAGAACATTCTGCAGATTCTTCACATAGTGCAGCGACTGGATGATACCTTTCGACCAAAAAACAAACAAACAGCGCACAGCACTTGTCTGTCTCCCGACCTATTAGTGCTGCCTCCTCCTCCTCCTCCTCCTCCTCCCCCTGCTGCTGCATTTAATGGCGCTTGTAGGGATGCACCAGCTACTCGGAGGGAAACTCCTCTCTGCTGGCTGTTGTCTCGTTTACTATTGATGAAATGAGCTGGGCCGCTGCTCGTGTTGCAGCGCTCTGGTGAACAGCAGGGGCGAGCTGGTGGTTGGCGATGGTGTCTGACCTGGCTGTGTGTTTGCTGAGGGGAAGAGGGAGGGGGGTTGTGTAACTACTGTATGATAGGAACAACATCCCTACCCCCCCTATCCTAGCAGTTTGACTCTTTTTGACTTTGCCGCCTTAAATTATTGTCAAAGTTTATTTGTTTTTTACAACTTCTTTTTTTTATTATTTCACTGTGTTTCAGCAGCTGCTCGTTGTTGTTGTCTGCTCGTGTAGTGTCGAATCCAATGCTCTTATTTGTTCCTTCTCATTTTGAACCTCCACTACAAGGATGATGACAGCTTATCTTCAGAGGAGCCCCTTGTAAGGTAGTCCCTGTACTTTAGTGGAAACCCACAATGGCCTGCATAGCTACGTGTAAAGAGCAGCAGAGTGGAAATTGGGCCGCATTAGGAGCATCTATAAATAGAGGATTGTATCCTTGATACCATGGGGTTGTGCGGTCACACAGTGAAACCAGGTCGACTTATATGGATTTAAGGCAGCAGCTCTCCACTGGCTTTCTTCTGGTGGAAGGTATGCATGTTTGGAATTTCTCTTCATTGAGGAATCTGTTAAAGTGATGCAGATGGAAGGGAGCTCCGGTAATAAGGCTCATTAGAGTTTGCCTTGGCTGCCCCCTTTTGGTGGAACTCTGAGAAGATGAAGCTGTATCTCTCCTCTTTTTTTTTTTTTTTTTAACTTCTGCAGATGTGCGGCACTGATCTGCCTGCTTTAAACACACCAACGACAGCATCCTATTTCCATTCCAATCACAGCAGCCAGGAGAGAACCTGTGTGTGGGCACTTTGTTCTGCAGCAGAAGATCCTCGCTGTTTGTTTTGGAGCAGCTCCAAAGTAGTTTCGGTATTCATGAAGTACCACAGAGCTGGTTAATTCCTGGTGTGGCGTTCAGGTAGTGTGTAGTAATATATAGCACAGGAGAAGATGTATAATTAAATACTCATAAAAATGGTGTCTCACACAGGATCTCACATCTTGCAAGGAAACAATTATTACTAATTACCGAGTGACTGCAGGCGGTTGAACTATAAACTTTGTATTAGGTCTCATGAATGAGAGTGTTTTATGTCCAATATCCAAACAGGTCAATTCACCTGTTCTTGCACAGTTAGATTTGACTGAATGGGGAAAAAAAAAAAGAATGTTGAGTACTTGACAAGCTGTCAAGAGTTCAAACGATCATTCTTCTTCTCTTCCGAGGCGAAGCGAGAGTTTGCGCCGCGGGAGCGTGTTTTGCTCTGCGGCGCTGCTATCCTGCACCGTCACGGTATTAACCTACACAGATGTTTTGCAAAGCAACATGAAATATTCATCAAGAGATTAGCTCGGCAGTCGGTTTCATTTTCTCCACTAATTCACGGAGATAACGCTTTGACACCCGCGTCGGATTTAAAGGCAAAGAAACAAGCCGAGATGTTTCTTCTGTCTCAGCAAGTAAATCACATAAATACATGTAGCACACACATGGATACTTCATGGATACTTCATGTGTGTACTGACCAGTCTTGAAGTGATATCAACACACATGAAGGAGACTGATAGAATGTGTCACTGTACTCTGTCTGGGTGTGTTTGTGCGTGTGTACGTTTCCTTCCAGCTCTGGCTTTGCACCAGGAGGCGGTTGCTAAGCGACGAGGAGTGCTGTACTTCGTATTTCACTTCAGCTCGGCTTTATTGTCCCTTTGGAGAAATTTGTCATTCAGCAATAACAAAGAGCATAACAATGACTAGTTAACAGTTATAAACATCTCAAGGGTGGAAGGGGGGGTTGGGAGTGACCCTGTCAACAGTTTTCCTGAGGGACACCTGAACCAGACAGATATCCACACAGAGAATCGTCAAACATGGAAAAAAACGCGAGTTGAAAACACTTTGTCGACATGTCCAGGTGCTCCGTCAGTGGAATGGACTGAAACTGGGACACGCCTGCCCGCAATGCCTCAAGATTATTTAGCAGTGGGAGTCACCTCTCTTTACTACCGTCTTTCCTGAAGTCCAAATCTATAAATAGCCGACACTTCAAATGCTTTGGAAGACTACAAACGGGCACCTCCATTCTACCATTTTCTGTCACTGTTAATTTAAGGCAGATGGAACGATCCTGTGTAGCCGCTGAACTACAAACAAGCACCGATCTATCATGTTGTGTTTTATTACTGGACCACATTCCCTGATAACTTAAGCCGTTTCTTGTAAAGATTTGCCTTTGGACGGACGTATTCTCCGGGGGATGACGGCCGATACATTAATGGTCATTTTTCAAGCTGTAAGATTAAGCTGACAAACTGTTGATGCACGGTCTGCCAAACGCACTAAAGCGGCTGGAAAGTGCAGCGTGTTGCAGATGACATATTGCAGCGGGTTTGGATCCCTCACTGCGAATAATGGGAGGCTTCTAGTTTTCAAGCTGCTCGAGCTCTGTTGATGATTCCTCTGTCCGTTTTTCTCGCCGCCTGGGGGGACGTACAGTAGAGACTGTAGTGATAGTGGGGGTGTTACGGCTCGGTTGTATTTTAGAATACTCATAAAACGAGAAGGTGGAGTATAAATGTGGATGCAAATCTCAGTGTGAGGACGTCAGCCTTGGTTTTCACCCAACAACTGACACGAACCCTTCAAACCCTGCAGATTTGGTGACCAACTGACCCTTCACCTGTCATGCACACTACAAGCACACACGTACTTGCATAATTACAGACAAGGAAGTAACTTAAGAGGTGCAGGAAGTTGGTGGTCCTGCAATCCCTGTATAGGCTGTATTAGAAGTGCGTTCTTTTGTTTGTGCACCAAAGCTGACCTGTTCCCATCTCTCTGTTCCTCCTCCAGTGTGCCCGGAACACTGCGGCCATGCCTGCACAGACAAGGGGGAGTGTTGCCACAGCCAGTGCCTGGGCAGCTGCACCGAGCCCCACAGCGACACGGCCTGCTCCGCCTGCCTGCACTACTTCTACGAGGACCGCTGCGTGCCGGACTGTCCCCCGGACACCTACAAGTTCGAGGGCTGGCGCTGCATCACCATGGACTTGTGCTCTCAGGTGCACCTTCCTGGTGACAATCACTTTGTCCTCCACGGGGGTGAATGTATGCCTGACTGCCCCTCTGGCTTCACACGCAACAAGTCCAATGGGTAAAGACAAACCTCTCACTTCCTATTTAGAAATGTGCCAGTTGACACACTGAATGCACAAAATAATATTAGGAAAATGAATAATAATAATGCATTATTTCACTTATTTCTCAGAGCTCAAGTTTTGTTTTTTAAACGTAGATGACTGAATCATCAGGTTAAAGTTGTCTGTGATCATAACCGGGTGTCTTCAGTGTTCCCTGGAGCAGCTTGTGTTCACCGTGTACTTATGCATAATTCATTAATTTGCTTAAAGAATCTTAGAGCTGAACCTCCCCTGACCCGGCCCGTCCCAGGTTCCTGTCTTTAAGTAGTTCCAAAAGCTCAAAGTCTTAGAGGTTACTGTGGACTCAAGTTTAGACTTCACAACCATGAAGGTTGCTCAATACAGCACCTCTACTGTCAACCCTGCTAGATTATATAGATTAATGCTAAAAGATTTGAAGCGGTGACTCAGCGGAGACGTCAACACGTCTCCCACTTCGTCTCGGAGAATAATGAAACGTTATCTTCCTATAAATCTTTCCTCCCCGGTTTGACTCATCAGTCCCGAACTTTCCATGCAGACACTGCCGCTGTATGTTTGTTGGCCACAACACTGCCGATTTGTCTCTGAGGTCAATACAGTGAGTCACTCTCTCACAAAACAGACTTCAGATGAGAGATTAAACTCTCAGCGTGAGAGGTGAACTTGCATCACGCAGGGAATTTACTTGCCTGAATTCCTTTGGAAGGCTCGAGAGCAAAGGGAGTGGACGAATGGATCCAGGATGAGGTGGATAGGTTCACATGAGATATTGCTCACTCTCTGACAGGTTTTTCCCCTCTTGTCTCCTCTATCACACTGACTCCTCCCCCCTGCTGGTCACAGTATGCATTGCAGCGCCTGCAACGGCTTGTGCGACAAGTTCTGCTCATCCCCCGTCATCGACTCGGTGAACGCCGCCCAGTCCCTGAAGGACTGCACCGTCATCGACGGCAACCTGGACATCAACATCCGCCGTGGAAGTGAGTGCAGCTACGCCGCGAGCCGGTTTCTCCACACATGCCCACCGCTCAGATTTCACAGTTTAACTTAGCTTAGTGGACCGTAAAAGGAATTTTATGCGGACTAAACTACAGCATCCGCAACTAAGCAGATTATACCACACGTAGAAGTATTCAACTAAATTTAACTTGGCTTCAATCTGCCTGACAGTAGTAGCTTACAACCTTTACTGTAATTGACTTATTGTACTTTACTGCCCTGCACCTATTGGGATAAAGTAACCCGGTGGTCCGTTTGTCTCCCCGTCCCCAGATAACATAGCGTCGGAGCTGGAGAGCTTCATGGGGTTGATCCAGAAGGTGACGGGCTACGTGAGGATCCGACACTCCAACACACTCGGATCTCTGTCCTTCCTCAAGAGCCTGCGCTACATCAACGGGGAGGAGCTCATGGACAAGTACGGCTTGTTTGTGCTTGTTTGTCTGCGCTTTCCGCCCCGCGAATGTGTGTGGTGACCGGGGGAATTAGAGGACGCGAGTAAACCGCAGCTGAGCGGAGAGGTTGCAAACCAACGTATCATTGAAGTCACATAAATGTCAGAGGGAATTCTTGTTGACTGAGTGTTTGCCCTGTGAGGTCGATGCGAACATTAACATAAATGGATGAAACTATATATAACCGCTCCGGTCCTGTGACATCGTTGACAGACATTGCTGTCAATTTGAAAGGGATTATCAAAATGACAGCCCTGATAGGTGAGTGTGGCTACAAAGCTGAGTTTAACGTCTCGTGTCTATCAGTTCGCTCTTCACTGGGATACCACGAGCAGGATTAGATATGAGGGAAAGTTTTTTTGGTAATGGCCAAAAGGGTCATGGGAAAGTCTGTCGCCCTTCTTGCTGCAGCTTCTCGCAGGGTAAAGTTTCACCCAGTGGAATGCTGTCGAGGACGGCAGGCATTCCCTTCAATCTAGAGGTGTTCCGCTATGTCGCTTGGCAGGCCGAGAGTGCTGGCGCGACAATGTTCTAGTCCTCCGCTGTAAAAAAAAAAACACCCGGCACATTGTCAGATCACCTGAGCTCATGTGAGCTGAACGTTCAGTGCTGCCACCAAGCGACACAGAATATATCACAGCTTCAGGTTCATGACACCAAATCGCTGCCGATCCCCGTCGTACATGAGACTGCTGTCACCTCCTCACCATCTCTTTGTGTCATCAGGATGTATTCGTTCTCGGCCATCGACAACGAGCACCTGCAGTACCTGTGGGACTGGGGTCAGCACAACCTGACGATCCGAGCCGGGCGTCTCTCCTTCCACCAGAACCCCAAACTCTGCCTGTCCGAGATCCACAAGATGTGGGACAAGACGGGCATCGCTGTGAAGTCGGAGGAGGGTGACTTCCGCAACAATGGCGAAAGAGCCAGCTGTGAGTCTGTTTATGTGAACTTTGACAGAAAGATTCGCTGAGTGA
>CAAKHC010014015.1:0-15000 GCA_901007825.1 Macroramphosus scolopax | reverse complement strand
GAGGAAAATTAATCTACGTGAATCCCGAGCTGAAAAGTAATGTTTAAATCTTCTGTTTAAATCTTCTGATTCTGTGTTCTTTCTCTTTGTAAAGTCGTCATGTTAATATGATGTAATATTACAAAGCAGGTTGAATCCCTGTTGAAGCTCTTTCTTTATTCAAGACTCTTTGTAATTATACTCTCTGATTGAATTTTAAGCTCTTTTCTCGACAAGCTAATTCTTCTTTTATTACCTTTTAAGACTTTCATGTCAGGGTATTACGTCCTTCAAGGTAGCAGGATATTGCAACTTGACATCGATTTTAACCCCGATCGTTTTTTTCCTGCTTCTGTCACATTTCATTGGGTTCATCCAAAGTGCTGCTCCTGGGAGACCAAGTCAAACTCACTTTTTTTTTGTGCAGAATAACACAGTTATTGTCCCCATAAACCAGTGACAACAGTTTGAGTTTTTATATCTTCTGGCTAAGTCATTTCAAACTGGAGCTTTGGAGAGTTATTGATAACACAATGAATGGAGGGCTGACAAATACGAACCATCGCTACATTATAGTCTCTTTGTTCCTGAAGTGATAAAAAACGTCCTTATCTCTGTGCAATGTGTTTAATATTCCGAACCATTATCCTCTTCCCCGTTCACAGCTTGTTCACTTTGAGCTCCGTTCAATTGGAAACACTGTAATCTTAAATTCTATGATAGTCGTGTCGTGTGGGCCCTTGAAAAACAACATTTGCACACCTCCAAACACTGTTTGGCAAAAAACCCTGACATTACAACAGCGATGTTCACATCTAAAGTGGATGAGTGGAAGTGAAGGGCACGGAGAGAGAAAAGGAGGAATGGAGGTATTTGATCTTCCCAGTTGAAGCTCTGATGAGCACGTCGACTTACCGCTGGAAATAGTTTGCTCGCTGTCGAAGCTATTTCAAGTCTGTTTCTATCACAGTTTCTGTGCTTTGTGGCCACAGTAACCTGCACTGTCGTCTACAGGAGGTCATCTGTATGAGACACTGGGGTCGGTCAGGATCAGGAGTGACCGGTGTCATCACGGCCGGACACGCTGCAGTAAACCTGCACAAGCTTTCTTCATGTATTAGTTGCTGCATCCCTCAGCGCAGTGCTGCACACGCTCTTCTTAAATACCATCCAGTTGACAAGGAATTATAGAGGATAATCCATGAATCATCAATCAATTCTTAACCATCCTGTCACAACACTTTTATCTCGACATTCAAGCAGCAATTTGTGACGTTAGGGAATCAATCGTTTGTCCAGTTGTGACCTGCAGCTTGTTATATTTTCTGTCTCTCCTCCCTGTCTTGATACAAACAGGAGTTAAAAGCAGGTGTGTACACAGACACAAAGGTCAGCCGGGATTACCGACCAATGACCAATGTCAGTCTGGAAAGCGGGTTTGTTTGGCTGCAGTGTTTGTCGGAGGATTTCTGGAGGTTCCTGAGAGAAAAAACTGAATCTACCGACGTCTGTGAGATGAACTGCAGGTAGTCTGAATCAGTAAACAAGAGCAGCAGCAGTTGTATAACACAACATGTGCGTTCTCACGTGCGCTCTTGCTAATGAACCTGCAGAGACACACGCATACAAAGTGCACTAAAGAAAGACAGAAAGCGATGAGAAAAAAAAAAGTTTCCATCTTTCCTTTCATGTCTTCGCTCGCTTCAACTCTTTTTTTAATCTCTGCCGCTGTCTTTCCACCCATTCCTGGTTTCATCTGACAGCCCTGCTATAATAAACACGATCATGTAACTCCCAGGAAAATAAAAAGGCGGAGGAGATGAAGTAGGGCAACAACCAGCAAGATGTGCAACTAATTTGCACTCCTGCTTCGGATCACCTGACTGAGCACGGTCGAGCCACGCCGGACTGCTTCTCAGGAACAGCAGTGTTTCAAAAAAACTCAAACTGCAGAGACGTCAGCCCCCACTTTCTTTATTTAACTCCATCAAAGCTTTGACAAAACACTGAAACATCAGACTGTGCTCCCAGAACACTTGAGCTAAAAAGAGCTCGCATATTTTGTCCTTTGAATATGGAGAGAAAGCTGCAGGGGCTTAGGTGGAAGTTTGAAAATCCAGCGAGACTTATTGAAAGAATGGGACATGTGCTAATAGGATTCCCGGCCTATTGTCAATATTATCGTGTCTGGGCGAGGATTAAATGGTTGAAGGGGACACTACATGTCGTACATGTAAAACACAGCCGTAAGCACCTTACAGCTCCCTTTGAAAACCATCCCACAGAAAGTCCCTGTCACACTGACTCAGTCTGCAGGCTTATCCAGGTGAGCTGTAACTTAGCTCCCCTCGGCTCTGCAGAGCATCGTCATCTTTTTAGCTTATTGTTTTGGTTTGGCATCATGTTCCTTTAATGACTGGGTGCAGTCTCACAGCAGCCAGATGTGTCAGTGACTTTAGTCTGTGTGCACCAATGAGCTGCTCCTTTCTGCAGGAGTTATGTTAGACTCATTTTCACCAGGTGGACACATGAATATTACATGTCTAATTTATTAAAGGGCAACTTGTTTCCATCACATTTGACATATCAAAGTTGCCTCAGACAGACCTTCGCCTGTATGATAGAAGCATTTGATGGATGTGAGTCACCTTGGTTGTGAAATAGGAGATAAATCATCTGCATAAATCTGCTCCCAGTGTTGTTTTAGTAACTGTCTTGGAGGTATAATAGAAGGCGAGGAAGTATTCATCCTTATTGACCTCAGTGGGTCTTAATTTTAAATAAAAATTGTCAATAGAAACAAAAATCCTGGACTTGAACACAGTGTGGAGGACTGATATCTGTTTCCTCTGCCTTTGTTTTTACATTTTACACTAGTACAACGATTTCCTTTGATAAAAGTCCTCCACAAAAACAATGCAGAATGCCACACGATCATCCCTCACCATGGAGACCTGGACAGAAGACGCAAAGAGGAAAGAGAGACAAGAAAACCCTCCACGCACGACAGACGAGTATCATTTACACCTGAGGTGAGAGAGAGAGAACGGAGGTGTCGATTCGTCTCCTCTAGAAATCCACATCCAAAACACCTGGAAACGACGCTGAGAGCCACGAGAGAGGAAGAAGAGTTTCCAGGACGACTGAAAAGATGTTTGTCGGAGTCTTCTAAAGCAGTGAAACATCTTCAAAGCTGCTCGTTCTCCCTGTGAAGGTCTTCCAAGAATAGTTTGCACTACTTGATGGAAGGTCTGCGTGACAATGGCAGACGTAGTGATCATACGACTGCACATCAGAAATCCTCTGATGTGCGTAAACACTACCCAGGTAGATGAGGACTGTTGCAAAGGATGAACAAAGACACATGAAGGAAAGGTGGCTTGCTAACTGTGCCTCGTCCCAACAGTCAAGCAGATTGCTAAAGCAGTGAGTGATTTCTTCTGGGAGGCGGCGGTAAAAGGAGAGGAAGGGAGTGTTGAAGCTTTTCCCTCAGAAGCAGAGAGAAGACAAGCGGCACAGCTTTACAATGGACAAGTAAGATCCACTACGGTTGGCTGCCGCCCAATCTAAATCTTTACTGAGATGTGTGACAGTGAAACAAAGTGAAGGAGGGAGAGCCCCCACGGGTCCGAGCCTATCCCAACCTTAAGCCGGACTTCTCTTCACAGACAGGCGGAAAGATGTCTCCTATTAGGCGCAGCGAGACTTCAGAGGGAATAGTCTGCGGAAGGAGGGGTGTATTATATGGGAGAGGGATGAAGGGTAAAGGGAGGGTCTGACTTCAGAGGTTTGATGCGAGAAAAGGGAACGCGAGGTTAAAGATGTAGAGATGTGATGGACAGATGGAGCTGCACATGAATCACAGAGGTCAGGCCAGAGCGCCGCACCGGGGGATGAATCTACGCATCTGAGGAAGGAGAGAGAGGAAGGGAGTCGTCTGTATGGGGAGGAGGAAGTTTTGAAGGGAGAGCTTGATGTGGGGGCACTTTCATCAAATAATAAAAAATAAAAGAAAGGCAGGAAAGAAACGGGGAAGGAGAGTCAGAGAGGTTGACAAATCCAGGATTAGCTGGTTTTATTGCTGCTCTGTGCCAAACCTCTGCAACAAGAGGCGAAGGGGGGGAGGCCCCATCCGTCATCGGCTGTGCACACAAGGATTTAGACTCGTCTAATTCAACGCATTAGATGCATTAAAGGTGCGTCTCTCTGCTTGCAGAGCAGCAGGCTGCAGGTGAATCTCCTCGTTCGATAAGCCTCTGTTTGGAGTTTCACCAAGGAACAGATTTTTTTTAGTGTAATCCGGTTTACAGACATGGACATGGAACAGAAGTAAAGGACTTACTGTCCTTATTAAGACATCATTGTTGCTTTAGATCAGATAGTGAACTGCTAATTAACTCATAATACTATTATTAATCATTTCAGACAGCTTATTGATTGTTAACAAGTTTCTTATTTCAGGTCAGAAGCGTCACAGCTGCAAAGAATCAAAGGTGTCCACACACAGGGAAACACCTTCATCACATGGCTCCACACAATCTACCAGTTAAAGATAAACCAGAGAACAAACATACACAGAAGCTGCAGGATGTGTCAGGGAGTTTTTTAGGAGGACGACAATCAATTAATCGGAAGTGCCCAAATAAAACAATTGATCATTTCCTCAGTTGATATTTCAGAATAAGCCTTTTCCACTTTGACATTCTGGCTTGTCACAATAAGAAAAGCTACAACTAATCACATAACTGATGTCTCTGTTCTTCTCAAGTGTTTAATTAGCCTTCACCAGGCTCGACCCAGCGTGCACGACGCCGGGACCCCGAGGTGAAGCAGCGAATGGGAATTCAGCCACCGCGATCATTTGTCTTCCATGAGACCACAGCTCATTAATGTGTTAAAGCCGCACTAATCAATAGTTTTATATTAACTATTCATCAAATGACTGTGGTTAATGCGCAAGAGGCTTCCTGCAGTGATTAAGACCAGTGAAGAGACTGAGGGGGCAGATACAAACTGCTTATTTATATGGAAGGTTAACTGTTTCATCCTCATCCTCATGTGTCGGTGCGTCAAGGCCATAATATCCAATAGGAATATATGTGGGGCAGTTGAAAGGCTAAATAACAACACAAGGCCGATGTTTCAAAGTCAGATGATATATTTATTTTGCAGCTATTATGAAGCCTGCTGAGTCTCTGTCGAGACCTTCTGGTCGCCTCTCATAGCGACTGGTGCCCTCGCTGTCTGGTCTAATGTAGCGATGGCGCTAACCTAAGTTAGCTTTCAGAGTCCAGAGATATCTTTACTGTTTGGATTTCAACCAGCAGTTTGGCAGTCAGAAGAACAAAGCCCCTTCATGGCAGTCTGCCCCCAGTCAAACACCTGTGATGTGTATTATATAAACTACAGAGTGTAATCAGGATCATTATCATCAGGTTTCATTGGTTTTCTGTAAGTCTGCAGAAACTTTCTCGGCCCTCGTATCTCTGACAAAGAGGGGCGGCGTGGGTGTTCATGCAGCGGTGCTTTGTTTCAAAGTTCAATGAGAGAAAATGACTTTTCCTTTGTTACTGACCTTTTTGATTGAGTAACTGCAACAGAGCACATCAGTCACTGTCACATGAGTGCAGGCAGACGTCTCTGAATTCATCCCTCACAGAAGCAGTTCGCTCCGGTTTGTCTCTACCTTCATTTCTCCCGAAAACCTGAAGAGCCAGCAAACTGGAATAATTAGCTCTCATTAAGTCGGAGCTAATTAGAATGTTGGGTAATGTATGCATGTGTGTGTCTGTTGTAAAAAGCTTGTTGTGTATCTGTGTGGCTGTCGGCCCCCTGATGGTGAAGGAAGAATGAAGAGACAAATGCTGACAGTTTTGTTTGGGTCTGTAAAGTTAGTTTGATCTGCTGTTTGTGAGGAAACCTGCATTGATTTATTGATATTCTGACAGGTTCACCTCCATCACAGCGGTTAAAGGCCAGAGCAGCTCCGTCCTCACCTGTGTCTTAACCGTGACCTCAGAGTGACGTCAAATAGATCCAGACACTGAAAAAAAAGAACAATATGATGAGCTTTGTTAAAGGGCCGTAGCACTACTGCACTGTCTGAAACAGCTTGGATCAATACCTGTGAGTCAAGTGTTATTACTTGATAGGCTGCCGGGACATCTGGTATTCAAGCCTCACTGCTGTCACTCAGTTTAGGAACAATGCCAGTGAAGGACGGAAGGAAGAAAAGAAAGTGTTGTGTTATTGCCAGTAGCTACTTTATATCAGAGGTAGATGGACGCTTGTGCTTTTGATTGTTAATCAGAGTGTAGTTTCATGGTAATTTGTAACACGTTTCCATCTATTGGTGGGGCAGTTGCAGGGTTAAGTTTTCCCCGCTTTTTTGCTTGAAGGGTTTTTGGCATATTTAGTCAGGCTGCAATTCAAGGTTACCTGAGAGGTATAAAAACGGCCAGATGAAGTGGACAATGAGAGCAGGGCTGCGCTTCGGAGGGAAAAGGAGAAGAGATTCAATGGGAATTAATTTGAACCCCTGATTATTGAAAGAATCATTGCGAGCGCGGCCATGCGGATTATTGCTTGTAAGAGAGGGAAAGAAATCGAGAACTGCCGAGTTGAGCGTGGAGATGTGTGGAGCTTCAGCTGCAGCCGGACATCTTTTGCACTGAACACATTGTTTTTGCACAGGGAGCTTGTTTTTAGGAGAGTTTAGTATGAGAACGAGTTCACAAGACTGAATCTACACAAGAGTTCTAATTCAGTGTGAAACAAAGTGATCTTTGTCAGCATCTTTTCTGCTGAGTCGTAGTCGTGCAAGTGCAGCGCCCTCATGTGCGAGTTCTCTTTTCTGTGGTAGCACTTCATCAGTATTATATCAGGCTTTGTTAGCCTGTAGTGGATTTCTGTCACCGTGGTTGAATGTGCTCTCTGACTATCATACCAATGAGACAATTTTTACAATTTTGGTACCCTGTAGATTTCCGGTTGGAGACAGCCTGAGGTGACTTCGCTCTCTTTTTACTATCTGAAAACTTTCTGATAATTAACTGCCTGCAGCAATCTGACTCTCCTCCAGCTCTCGTACACCTTTTACTGATACGCCTGCATGAACCAAACAGCAGTTGCGATTGAGGCCAGTGTGACCAGGACCTTCCACTTGTTGCATGATTGAAAGAGGCCCCCACGTCCGGTTGTGTTCTTCTGACCCGCGCATCAATACCAAGTGCCCTCCTCGTCTCTGCTGTGATGCCTGAGAGCTGGACAGCTATTAACAAGGCAGCAGAATCCTCTTTAAGGTTTAGGCAGTGATGAGCCAGACTAGTCATCAGTGAATTTCTCCTCCTGAGCTGCATTTGCATAAATACTTTGGCACTGAAAAACTCTATTTTTTAGATGTTTCCAGAAAGTCAAATGCATGAAATGAACCCAGTAGTTATTTGGGCCTGGATGTCTCACAGTATCCCATGCAATATGGATGAAATGCATTACGAATGAGGTAAAGTATGTTGTTTGTAAATGCATCGCCCAGGGCCGCATGCCAATTCAATTCAACCCTATCTGCAGCCGCTCTGTCCTGCTCAGGTCTTCGCTGTCTTGTCTCTGAAATGCTCGGTTTAACTTTCAGATGTCGGCTCGCATATTTACAGATAACCGCGAAAGACAGGCCGAGGCTGATGGGAACTGCAGGTGCGACAGTCATAAATGTCAGAAGATCAAACTTATTATTATTGATCATGGACGTGAGCACCGAAACTACCCGGCGATCCATCCAATAGTTGTCAGGATAATTCAATGAAGGAACAAAAAGTCAAACCTGGAGGACAAATCGGAGGATGAGCGACGTCATTAGAAGATAATGCAGCATGATGCAAGTTTATTTATAGCACCTTTAAAGGAACAATGCGAAAGTGGTTTACATAAACCATAACTCAACAAAAGTCAACTTTAGTTATATAACACCTATCATACAAACATGCAGCCCTTATATACAGGATAGAAATACAACAATCTGGTGGTGAGACGCTCCTCTAATGATTCAATGTGTATTTTATGTAAATGGGGCTCATGCAGTCAGAGAGGCCGACTACGTCTCCAGAGACCTCAAAGCACAAGGCGGGACAGCGAGACATGTTCCTAATAAACTCGTTGCACTTTCACACAGCAGCTTCTGCATCTTCTACATGCAGTGACAGATATTTGAAGACGAGCTAGTAAACATCCCAGCAAGCATCCCGAACAACATTTCACATTAAAATGAGAAGACGGAGAATAATAATGGTATAGAAGCATATTAGCCGGTATCTCTGGTAACACATGAGATAGGAGTGAGGTCCTCCCACTGGGTCCCGACCAAGGCTGTGGGCTTATCTCTCTTGTTTGCCGGTATTATCATATCTCCTGTCACGAGAGATGTCAAGGTAAGGTCTGCTCTCTGTCTGGCACAATAGATGAAAAACCCCTGCAGGAGCTGCTGCCGCTGCCGGCCGTTAACAATTCTAAGAGTTATCTATCAGCCTCCCAATTATTACCTTTGTGAGGGAGGTTTGTGTGTGTGTGTTCAACACCCAGGGTTCAGTGTGCTGACAGGATCAGACTGATGACAGGATGCCTCGCGGCAAACGAAATGCATTATTATAAGCTTTATTTCTTATTTAAAGAAGAGCTTGTTCCCTTCAGCGGTGCCTAAAAGCCCCATCAAGCTCGTCTCTGCCTGTGTTGTTTCTCTCTGACTTGTCATGATGTGTTTGTGTGTTGCAGAATAAAGTCATGACCATTGATGATGTGAACGTCAAACTGCAGGTAAGAACAGAATCCTCTTTCCTTCCGATGTTGACGGCGTGTGTTTCCCCTTGCGACTGTTTTCCTCCGCTGTAAATTCCTTCATGTATCTTCATTCCCTTCTGTGGGAGGGCGAAGAAGCCGGCGACTTAATGAGGCCTCGGTTAATCTCTATCAGTCAATTAGCCTGCTGATCTGCCTGACGGAAGACCCCGGAGGGACCAGCAGACTTTCCATCAGATTATCAACCCTGGAAGTTATCAGGGAGAGACGCAGGCAGACGGGGATGCAGATGAATCGTCAGATAGATACAGTCTGAAGGTTTATATACTAGTCTGATGGTAGACACGTTCTCTCTCTCTCTCTCCTCATCTTCCTCTTTCATAATGGATCTGTGGCCATCAAGCAGTCCATCCAACAAATCTGATTTTTCAGGTCAAATCTCAGGATTCTTATCAACTAAACTTAATCAAATGAAATATGATAAGCATGTCCTGCTGCTAAAGAGAGTCTTACTTCTCAAGGCCTCTCTGAGCAAGCTGGCACCGTGGATAGCAGCGTCTGTACCGCACTCTCCGGTACTGTGACTTTTTTTGAGGCTGCAAACCTGCACGTATGCAATGACACTGTGACATCACACATCAGTTTTTGATGTGTGTGCAGACAAAACCTTCTGCACATACAACAACAACAAACCCATGTTAACTGCTACACTGAGGCCAGGTCGAGGCCGACAGAGGGGACTGTTCCTCCTGTAAATCAAATACTGTAAAAGGACCTGTTGCCCCAGCGTAAAGCATAAAGTTATAACACTGTGTCAAATTAAGATGTCAATGTTCTTTATCTCGTCCAGAACTCGTACCTCTCTAATGACTTGTGATAAACTGAATATGCACCTGTTGGCTGCAAGGATGATAGCCTGCTGAAAGATGAAGGTTATCAACATTTCTTAGGCAACCAGCTAATCGTCCATGCAGAAGACAGTTTGTTCTTGTGCTGCGGAGTCGATCTATACACACTGTTTTCACCTTCATGTTACCAGACAAAAGGCTTAAAGGATAAAGATTTCTTTTGTGCAGGTTTGCAGGATAATTCCATTATTCTTTAACCTCGGCCCTTTGGGCTGATATTACTTCTCAGGGACCAAGAGTGGTAATTAGTGCAGTATTGAACGACACCAATAAAGTCATTACCTGTATAATTGCTGCAAAATAAATGAGGAAGCAACTGAACATCACATCAATTAGTCGTGTCTGTCTGCGGTTGACAGGCTCCGATTGTTTATTATCAGCGGCTGATATCATCATGAAAAGGATCTGCACCTTTACTGTCTCGGTTCATTTCCACCACTCAGATCAGGTCGTTAACTCATCAGTACAATCCATAATTCATATCGTTGGTTTGGATTAGAAAAACTGACCCTCAGATGAAATGCAAAGTTGAAGGTCTTGTGTGCTTTGTTACGGTTGCTAAGCTTTTTATTGGAGGGTGAAGCACCAAGCTGTATTGTGTGTGTGTGTGTGTGTGTGCGTGCGTGCGTGCGTGCGTGTGTGTGTGTGAATTTGCTTTGCACAGAAATGCATATGATTATGATAAAAAAGAGGTGGTGTTCTTCTTCCTTTTGTAGATTTGGGACACCGCAGGCCAGGAGCGTTTCCGGAGTGTCACACATGCTTACTACCGCGACGCCCACGGTACGACTCTCCCTCTCCACCTCAGACCAAACTGCGACTGACACGTCTGTACCTTTGTGTTCTTCAAACATTTCATCGGCACTCAGTCCTCCTTCCTGTCAGGATAGAAGAAAACAACACTCTGCAGCTGTTTCGATAGCGTACGTCTGTGTGTGTGTGTGTGTGCAGGCATTAGCCGCAGGCTCTGTGATGAGCAGGTAAATGAGTCTGCCTCTCGCGCAGCGCGACATCTAAGAGCCTTTTCCCGTGTGTTTGCTTGCGGGTGTGTATGTGTGCAGCAGTTAAAATCTCCAATATCTGAAACAACCCAACGGCTGGACAGATAGAAGTGGGCCTCGGGCGAACCTGAATGAGCAGGTGTTGGACACACACACACACGCACACACACACACACTGATGCACAGGCATTATCTCCAACACAGATCTGTTCAGCAGCACAGAAAACAGCATGAATTGTTTCTTCCTATGAGTGTTTGTATAGTCTTATATTTTTGTCAGTTTGTGTGTGTGTGTGTGTTGTTGGCCAGTTGTCTGATGCTCTACTAAACTGTCAGTTCAACAGCTTCCCCTCGCTGAGCTCTAACAAGGCACATGGGAAGCCTTGAGACGCTCCTCCTCGTCCGTCTGTTGCCGACTGTTAATTGAAGCTCGTTCCGTCCAACTGGCAGGACCAGGGGAGAGGGTTCAGCCCGGGAACAGCTGACGAGAAAGCTGTCGATTCCTTGTCAACTAATGGACAGTTTTTCCCGACTTAGAGAGCCTCCACCCTCGTTTGCGAGCACCGACAGGAAGAGGAGCAGCTCCTAAATCTATAATCAGACGACAACCTAGCACTTCGACATCTCATCCGCTTGATTCATGCGGCACTTATCAGAACAAAGAGTTCTCCAAGGTTGGACAGTAATCAAGACAATTCAAAACTTAGGCGATGAACATCAATGGTCTGACGGATGATTAGAAGATTAGCGATGACAAGCCGAGTGCATATGCTGTGATTTACAGTCATTCAGTCACAGTTATTACTCCTCACGGTAGCCAACGTTTTCGGCTCCGCGGCCATCTGCCACGAGTTAAAGAAAGCACACACGCACAGGAGGCGCTGATTCTAAAAGCGTCCGCAAGTCCGAATGAAAATATGTGTTAACAGACACATGTCACGGCTGCTTGGTTGTGTCACTACTAAAGCTGGAAATAAATGATTGCTCAACTAATGAGTCATAATCTGTAGGTGGGCGTAGGTGTCGCTGCTGGAGGGTCTTACTGTATCTTGTGTCACTCCTTAAAGTAAGTCTTACCTGAGACATAGATGCAGGTGTGGTGTCAGAAGCTCACATGCAGTGCATCCTGTTACATTCAGGAGTAGCGTGCACAGCTCTGCATGCAGGATAACTCCTTCAATCTATGTGAGAGAGCAAGACATCCTGACAGTGAGTGTAAATGAGCTGTGGAGTCGGTGAGTTCATTGGGTCCATAAACAAACCACTGACTTCCCCCCCGTCCCACAGTTGAGATGACAGTTGTGTCGGTTCCACTTCCTGGAGCAAAACCACAGGGTGTTAAAAGAGGTAACGTGGACGGCCAGCAGAAGAAGGGAGGGATAGTCCCAGTCCTGATGCAAGTATGAGAGGAGGAGGATGGAGACATATTAGGTACAATAACCATGTTTCTATTGAATAAAGGAAGGAACATTAAAGGTCCAATTTAGAGGCAGTGTGGAGAGAAAAGAAACAACACAAACACAAAAGGACTGTGGACGTTTAAAATCAAAGTAATTATAACGAAGGGACGTTGTTTGAAGGCAGAACATTAAAATGGTTATAGATTTATACAAGAATGGAGTTGTCAAGTGTTCTCAGGTAATAGGGATAATTGGTGTAATTGCAGTTCTTTCTTGCACTGGACTACATTTAACAGTGGAATGAAGGAGTTATTATCCCTTAAAGGTTTGTTAGGCTTTTTACATAATTTGCCATTTAATATGTTTAATGTTACAATGCCAGAAGTTCGTATCTGAAAGCGACTGAAGTTTCAAATGATGAGGTAAACATCTGTACAGACAGGAGCTGACTCATGTAATAATGTGATGTCGACCTTTTGACACAATCCTGTCCAAATTTGCTGCAACGTGTTTTTTTGACACAAATAATCTAAAATTCCCTCAGTTCATGTAGATAATTCCTGAGGTCTGTTCCAAGCATGAAGCAAGGTAGTTATCTTTATTGGAAAAAAAACACCTTTATGTCTGCGATTCACATTGTAACAGACATGCAAACGGCAGGAATCTCAGCTTCAAAGGAAACACCTCCAGTCCTCTTCCATTAGCCTCCATATACCTAAATGCATGTTTGAAAGAGAAAAACACTGAATGATATACAGTGAATAGACTCCATGCACGGCTCCAAATCCTGCTGTACAACTAAAAGGGTTGTTCAGGCTGTTTTTGAGCAGAATGAAGCCTTTGCCGCTTCATTTCCCTCTAATGGCCTTCGTCTCTCCTCTTTGTTACCCGGTGCCGGGGGGGGGGAAGTTCTGACTCATCGGAACACACACCAGTTCAACATTAATGCCGTTGAATATGTACGTCCTTTTCAATTTTTTTTCGTCTGTATAATTACTGTAATCAAACCTGACGGTAGGAACAATTATGCCAGTGGTTTGGTTTGTGCATGACCTTCACTAAATGTTCCCCCCCAACCCGCTTGCAGCAGCAATGTGGAGGCCAGACTGAACATCTATATTGTGTCCAAGGTTTTTTCTGGGGCAGATCTCTCTAAAAAAAAAAGATGCTCTGATCTGGAAGAATGTTTTTATTGCAATAACATTTAAAAGTGATGATGAAGCAACTTGTTATTTTATTCATTCGTTGCCAGACCTGTTAAAACATGGCTGCAAAGAGCTAAAGCAGAAGGGAGCATCATAGAAGTTGTGACAAAGGACAACTTTAGGACCCACAGAGGTTACGTCTACTCCTTATTAAATCAGTGTGTCGCCGCTCTGCTCCGTCTCACTCCATCCTGCCTGCACCATTTTTTATTCCCTCTATTCCGTCTTCCAGGGTCACTTTCTTTTCATCGCTAATGAGCGGCTGTATCTTTCAGCAGCTTGTGGGGGCGAAACATATTCCAACTTAGGAAGAGCGGCAGCGGAAAGGATGATCAAGACATGAGCGGAGGATGAGAAAGATGATTGGAGGGGGGAAAGAAAGTGAAGCTGCGTGGAAGGGAGAAATAACACAAAGCATCAGAAGCTACTTAATCATGAATTTAGGAAGAGGGCGTGCCATCCATCGTCCACACTTGGTTACGCACACAGTTTCTGGAAGCTGAAAACGTCCCTGTTTTCTTCAGGGTTTGTTTGAGATGAAGGTGAAGACTTTAGGTGAAGTCTCGGCTAGGCATTTAGTTCTGATGGTTACGTGTCACTGAATGTCCCCATGAAGATAGATGGACTGACCTTTGTGTAGGCGTCTGACAGTTTATATTTCGCGTTGTCTGTCTCGGCTCACTTTATCATTTTCAAATATTCATCCCGCTCTCCCGTCACACACGCTTCACCTGTTCATTTCCCTTCAACATTCATCTGAAAGGGTTCCAATTGTTAATGGATTCAGCCGTGCAGCACCTGGGGGAAGTAGTAATCGCTTGTCATGTCGATCGACCCCCCCCCCCTTTTCTACAATGCATGCCGTAGAGTCGGGGCTCTGTCGGCCGCGCTGAGCTGGGAAATGAACTGACGACTGCTCTGCCGGCACGTCACGGGAGTAATGGATGTCGGAGGAGGGACCGGACGCTGGTATCAATCACTATCATTGTGTCCTGTTTGTGCAATAAGATCAATACTCAGGCGACGACTTGCATAAAGTGTTAAAGTGAAGCTCATCAGTCAGAATATCCCCCCTACACACACACACACACACACACTCCACACACACACACACACACACGCACACACACGCACACTCACTCTAGCCGCTCTTACTGAAGTAAAAGTACTTTAGTCATTTGTTGGTGTGTTTACTATTATACATCAGATATGGAGCTACAACCAGGACGTTATTAGCATGAACACCTAATTACTTGCTATATCAAGACCCCTTATAAATGTTATAAATCTGTATTTCATATACAGTGCGTTTTTCGTTTGATCTGTACCGGCAACCTTCCAGTGATAAAACAGAATCTCCCGACCCTGTAAAACCTCAAACCGGTCGAACTACCACCATGAATTATTTCTACATTTAATATTGTGCTGTGGTAAAAGTGCAAGAGTGCAATCTCTTCATATGTCATTGAAATCTCTGCAAGAAAAGGAACAATGACGTTCTAAAAAGAAGCTAAATGTCCCATTTGTTTCAAAAGTAAAAGTGTTGGTATCTTTAGCTTCTGGACTTATTGTATATAATCAAATACAGTTACGCAGGTTTGTCATACAGCCCAAGTCAGCACAGGTTTTCTGGGTGGGAGGTCATTGTAATCTGCCATTGACAACACCTAAATTAGTTGCATACAATAGAAAGGGGGGGGGGGGGGGGGCTTTTTTTTTT